>JAPMOR010021442.1:155248-182477 GCA_026543865.1 Argiope aurantia
GCAGCAAATATTTAATTAATATTAATATTCAGCTTAATAATAATTAAGCTGAATATTTTATGAACTAAAGTTTGCTTTAAAAAGAAAAGTTGAACTTGCTAATAGTATTATTAACAAAATATTAGTATAAATAATAATAAATACAGTAAATTTATAAAATACTTTAACTATGCATGCAAATTTTGTATATGTTTAATCATTTTCAGCAATTTTATAATTTTATTTACAAGCATACAGAACCATTTCAAAAATATTTTCTCTGAAGATGCATAATACACTGTTCGGTAAATCAATTAATTTCCAAGCAAAAAAAAAAAAAAAAAAAAAAAAAAAAAAATTGAGTGCCGCCATGCATCTAGATAGAAAAGCAATCTAATTTCGATTTAATGAATCAATTATTCAGTAATGAATATTCTGGTAAACTAGTTAATGAGAAGTTAGAATAATTAGTTATATCTGTAAAACTGATTCAATTATATAAATCAATGCAAATATGAAAAAAATTAGGAACGCAAGTAAGAAAAAAAGAATGCTAAGTAGTGCTTCAGAAAAGAAGCTTTTCATTAGCCGATTTAGCACTTCGTTTAGAATAATAATAAAAATAAAAAAGCCGTCTTTGTTAATTTGTTTATTTTGAAAGCAATCAAGAAAAAGCGCAGATGTAGTATATAAAATTTGAGTTACCAGATATTCATTATAAAGCACGAGCAATAATTTGAAACAAAATAAAAAAATATAAAAATTTAATTCAAAATGTTTTAAAAATAAATTAACGAATTCAATAAAACAAATTAACGTCAAGAATCATGAAATATTGTCATGTAGTAATTATTTATTAATTTTTTGCCAACTTATTTATTATTTCTCCTTTAAAGTCATAAATTTCTTGGGCACCTTTTCGTATACAAAAAATAAAATTATTAATTATTAAAAAATTTGTCAAATTAATTAGCTATTTTCAAAATTACAATAGTACAACTAAAGGAAAATGTTAATTATCTGTGCCGTACTAATTTACTAGGATAATGGAGGAAACATTGTAAATTCGACCTACCGATCACTACTACCCAATAACAGACTTTAAAAGAAAGATAGAGAAAGTTTCTAAAAAAAAGATAACAAACCACATTTTTAATGAAATAAAATGTTGTTGTAAAACTGAAATATTCTGTGATTGGAAAACTGAAATTTCAAGATATTTATTTCGGTGATTAAAAGAAAAGAATATAAACGTAATACAGCTGATACCATTATGGCGGCAAAGAAAATAAATTTGTCAATAACTTTAACCCAAAAAAAAAAAAGAAGAAGAAGAAAAACCTCCCAAGAAATAAATGATCTCATTCGTGACGAATTAAAAATAAAACGCCAGTTTTCTGCTGCATTAAAATTCAACTCCAAATCATACATACTTAACACGATACGAATGAATCAAAAACGATCATGCAAACTTGTTTACACAAAATTTAAAAATAACAGATTGTGCCTTTCAAAATGTATGATTTCAAGCGTAAAACTCCACAGAAAATTATTTTATTACACTCGATTAATATCAAGCAAAATACGGGACATCCATTTTTTATTTCAAAACAATTAGGTATATAGTTCTAGTTGTCAAAATACTTTAAATGACATAAGAAAATATACTTTTTGTTGTTTAAGTGTTCAATATTTTGTGTTTCAATAAATCTACTTTAGAAGGAATTATGAAATCTAAATTTTTATATAATCATCCGGCCCTTTTAATCATATTCAGTGGTAAAAAAAACTTGATGCACTGGTATTGTACACAACAACAAAAAAGTCTTCTGTGATCAAAATTATATGAGGTATGAAGCTCTAACTTTCAATATTTTATACCAATCATCGACTAATTCAAGGAAACAGAAGTCCATTGATTGAATTATCTTTTTTTTTATAAAAGCAAACTTTGAAATAGTTTAAAATAATTAAATTCAAAGAATTATAGTTGCCTCCGTTTTGGAAACTGAAAGGCGGATTTTTTTTGTTTGTTTGTTTAAACTGTGCATATGTTGAATGAAACAACACAAAATATCGTTATGGAAAAAGTCAGGTCCTGTAAACATTCGTTAAAGAGTAAGAGTTCAATAAAAAAAAAAAAAAAAAAAAAAAAAAAAAACCGCTTTATTCTACACGGTTGCATAAAAACAAAACGCAGTCAAAACATACAGAATAACATCACTTAAAGTAAACAGCAGAACACCAACAGAAAATCACAACAAAACAATAATAAAAGCCCAAAGTAGCCACAGAGGAGAGAGTTCACTCCTTGCGCGCCTACCTTTCTAGAGGGATCGAATGTTCTAAAATAAACTTTGAAATTCAAGTTTTAATGCAGGTATCGCATAGATTCTCGAATATTCCAGATCCTTAATTTTTGTTGCCAAAGTCGCCAAATGATTGCCAAGTTTATCGCTAAAACCGTAAATCACTGCATCGGCATCTATTCCCTAACTTTACCTGCAAGCAAGCAAACATTTTAGCATAATAACTTTTAGCTTAAGTGGCATCACCCTTGTTGCTGTTGTTATTCTATTAATTACTTTTTTGACTTGTAACGTCTACGTATCGTTAAGAAAATAAATGTATATTATACAAACGTCTCCCAACATCTGTAAACCTTCCTTCCTTACTGCGCAGGGAAGAAATAATATAAAGCCATAACAATATAAATTATTCGGTGATTCAAAGCACTCTTTACATTGGACCACATATAAGTTTCTCTCTAATGCTTTATGGATTAGCTATTGGGATACGATTAGAATGTACCTGTTTATTAATATTAAAATTATATAAAACATAGATTTTCTGTGAAATTAAATTTCAAAATCATATCACACATAAAACATGAACAAATAAAATAGGCACAACATAAATAGATAGAAATTGATCATTTAAAGCATTTTTCATAGAAAAAGTGGGCAACAAAATTAATGTACATTTCAAATCAATATATCACTTATCGAATAAAATACAAACAAAAATGATACAATTACATCCGATTTCAAGCCAAATATCTCAAAGAATGCTAAACACTTGCTTAGAAAGGAAAGTGAATTTAATAGCTCTAGATTGTTCTTAATTGATATTTTAGTCACGCAAAGCAATTTGTTCTTACATTTCTGAAAAAAAAAATAAGAAGAAAACTAGAGTTATGAAAACATACATTTATACCCCCTTTTTAAATATTCTGGGCTTATAACTCCCATATTTCTTTTTTTTTTTTCCCCAGTGATGGCCCAAACCGTAAATAAAACCAGCCTCAACAACAAACAACATCATTCCAATCACGCACTGAACATTTTAAAGACATCTTCACTGAAGCCGTCATCAAATGCACGACATCTATAAGAGAAGGGTTTTGCAAAGCATTTTCTACTACAAACAATACGAAAGTAAAAAAAAAAAAAGTTAAAGAAAGGAAAGAGAATTTTCTTTCTTTTTATCGCTATCTCTCCCCATTCTCCAGCCATCCGTCCTAACTATATGAAAAGAAAATTTTTCATTGAATCATAAAAATAGGATAACACAAGAGATACACAGTAAATCTCCTACCTAAGTTCCATTCTTGATGATAAAAAATGATCGTAATTTCGACGTTCTCCTTTTCAGAGGAGGAGGAAAAAAATATATCAACGAAAATAATAAATAAATGCAGTTTTGCTGCTGGAGATTGTTGCCATGGTAACACGACATCATCATCCCTCCTAAGTCTATACGTGCGTCGCTGTCATAAAAGTGGAGAGCTGTCTACTCTTCAAAGTGAAATACCTGAGTATTCTGTCATAAATAGATCGTTCTTTTTGCAAATTAAAAGTGTTAATCTTATTTTGTGTTTAAAAATAGAATAAAACGATATTAAAGAAATGCTCTTGAGAAAGAACAAGTATAAGAAATGTTTTCATATCACGAATTTCTTGAAGGAAAAATAGATATATAAAAAAAACAATTTTTGTCAAAGAGAAAAACTGAATGTCATTGCATGAAAGAAGTTATTTTCTATTTTCATAATATCGGCTATAAAATTATTTTTTTGAAAAAAAAAGTTGCGATAAAGATAGACACAGTGGAACGTCGCTGATATAAAGCTGCCAGGATCGCCAGAGAAACTCTATTTATCTAAAAAAAAATTCGGACTAAGATAGAGAAAACAACAGATATAGCAAGAGTTGGCGACTATTTTAAAATTAAAAATGGCATTAAAGACATAATAATATTCAATTGTTCTAAAAATTAATGCATTTTTAATAAATAGCCAGTAAATAATTTAAATAATTTTATGAACTAAAAGTAATAATAATGAATCATTTTTAATAATTAAAAAAATTATAATTTTGATAAGTAAATAAATAATTTTAAATAAATAAATAATAACAGCTGAAAATGTAAATATGAAATCAAGTTTTAAAATATAAAGTGTAATTCATATTCTAAACGGCTCATAATTTCCAAAATAAAAATTAATTCTATTTTAAAAATTTTATAATATGTTGCGCAGTAGAAAAGTCCTAGAGCGAATTAAGGAACTTATTCAATTAAATTATTCACTCTCTATCACTGGGAACAGAAGGTACGGAATATTTAAATGACGAACAAAACTAAAATAAACACTTTTTTTTTTCAAATTTTAATTTTGACCTTTGAATTAACCAAAATAAATTTCAATTTTTGACAATATTTTGATATTATGCTCAAAGGAGAAGAAAAAAAATTCTAATTAGAAACATCAGAATCCTTTAGATTAATTTAGTTACATTAATATCCCATTTTTAAAGCAAGGTTAGGGTTATTTAGGGAAAGATATCATAATTCTGAATTGCAGTTAGATGGCGAAATGGTTGCCTGATAATCGAAACCCCCTCTTCAAATTTAAGGTCGACATGAGTTTAATATGTACGATGGCTTATCAATGGAATCGAGTTTCAAACGTGGAGCTCTCTAGCATCGTAGCTGGAACATTATTCCCGAGCAATCTTGGCCTGGTGTTAAGGTCTCCCAATATGTAATCACAAAGGTAATAATCCCACTCTGCCCTGGTTTTTGGGGTAATCTGAATGATCATTGTCGAGACAGCGAAAAGCGAGAAACAGAATTTGGAATTTTAATGGTCATCATCAACCACGAATCAATACCAGTAGAAAATACATTTATTTTATCATTGAAATGGATGCAACTCGACCCCACCGCATTGTTGTTGTTCCACTTTCTAAGTTCAAACAGCGAATTGATTAATTTAGAAATGTCATCAGAATTTTAGATTTATTTGCAGCAAAATGTAACGAATACAAAGGGAACGCAAAATGTGCATTTCCTTAAAAAAAATATAAATACATGTCGAGATGACAGCAATCACATGTTTCGACTAGATTTAAAGGAACAGATTTGAAACCTGACAAAGCAAATATCTACCCTTTGTGTAGTATATTGCACCTTAAATCTGCCTTTGAATGTCAAATGTCCTTCTACTAGTATGTTGGAAAAATCTTTGAAGTCGCCCTTGTAATCTGATCACAGTTCAAAATTCTATGATGAGTCCCAAAATAGCCTTTTCAACACGGAAAGGTATAAAAGCAAGAATATAACTGAAAA
This sequence comes from Argiope aurantia, assembly GCA_026543865.1. NCBI lineage: Eukaryota > Metazoa > Arthropoda > Arachnida > Araneae > Araneidae > Argiope > Argiope aurantia. Next base: position 160,859 of record JAPMOR010021442.1, read on the forward strand.
CGTAAAATAAATAACAGCACAAATTAGCAAGTTATGTGACAAAAGGAATTCATATGAAATCGTAGTATAATATGAGATATCAGCTTTTTGGGGGAGGGTCTCTACTTTTAATCTTTAAAGCATCATTCACTCTCTTAAGATCATTTACCCACATTTAGATTGCAGGGGGGGGGTAGTCAAATGCTCGTTATAAGGAAAAATAGCTATTTTTATTGTCGATGATGATGATGTTGTAAGAAATTACCACAGCGAATACAAATTGTTCACTGACCAACATTTCTAAACTCGACAATTATTAAAGTAATTTTAATTACCTGAGTCAAAAATGATTCTTTCTTCTTCAGTTAGCATTACTCCCGTTCTGTTTTTCTTCAAAAGAGAGTTTAGCGACAAAATTACCTTTTTCGTAGGTACAAATTATAATTTCTCTCTTTTTTCTAAGGAAAATTTTCTAAAGAAAATAATTTAACAGCCTTCTTAAATTCAAGTGTATACTAACGTTTTCTAACATACAAATGTGACAAACATTAGTACTAATTAGGAATATACCATAAGGAATAAATAGAAATGTACCATAGAGAATAATTAGAAATATACTATATGGAATAGAGAAAAGTATATCATATTTTCAATTTTGTGTTCTTAAATTGAGCCGAAAAATATCATTACAGCGTATATTCACTTTATATTTTTCGACGCAATAGAAATTTGAAATGCTTAAAATACGTGATTCCGTTTATTCGTGGATATTAATATTATGTACCCTGCTTTAGCAATTCTGACGATTACATGTCATATTTACAAATAGTAACTTTTAAATATGATCATTATTTTCCTGAATTTCTATCTTAAGGAGGACCTCACTAAAAGATAATAGCTTATTAATTATCTACGTAATTAAAATAATAATTTCGACTAAAATTCCGAGAAAGATTTTAATGGTTATTTCTACATATTAAAGAGGATTTAGCAAAGCTCCCACTATAATAATCAAACGAAATTAAACCGAGTAATTTAAATTTTTCTGCAAACATTCTTCTCAAAAAATTAAGATACAAAAATGTGTAAGAGAAAAAAATACGAACATGTCTGATAAATGAAATAAAAATTCTACGTCAACGTTTCTATTCATTACTTTTTATTTTATTTTATTTTATGATAATGAAATTTTATTTCTTTTGAGTATTTGATTTAATACATTAAAGTTCTGTTTGAAGCCTTGAAAGCGAATCTTAAATTTTGAAATGCAGCCAGATGCAGCAGTTAAAATTTCTTGGCGAGCCTGCCACTCTCCGACTTTCTATAACACAAGACATAATTAATCTCAGCTTCGCAATAAACAAACAAGTTTGTGTAAAAGTTTCAGGGAAAATGTAAACAGAAATGTAAAATCTGAAAAGTATTGCTCTACTTTAAAGATTCTAAGAAGTTGCACGTTTGTCTGCTTACGGGGAAAATGGTAGTGATTTTTTAACAATAATTAAAAAATAATCTATTTTCTGAAGAAAAAAAAACCTTTAACCGTAACTTTAATCTTTCTGAAATAGCCATATTCAAGAAATCAAACAATAATGCTAATAAAAAGTTTTAAATAATTGTTTTAGGTTCTGAATGTCATAAACATTTTAAAAGTTTTTTCGCAAATGCAAAATAATGCCTGATTAATAACTATTTTATGATTTAAATTCCACCATATTTATAAATGACTAATCGCCTTTAGTGACCAACTAGAATATCGGGATATTAGTTACATTTAATTGCAATCAAACCGTTTATATATATTTTTATGATCCTGTCAAACTATCAGTTATAAAAACCGTGCTTGTTTACTTGTACTGCATGAACCTTTTTAATGGGAAAGCATCTCATGACATCATAGCGCTACTAAAAAAGTAAGTGGCCGATTTGTCTGCCTTCAAATTTCCGTGGTGTTGTAATTTTTTTTTTTTTTTTTTTTTTTTTAGATTTACCAAGTAAACTACAGAGATACTAAACAAAATCCTTCTCTTTTAACTTTCAACGACAGAAGAAAAATATATGACGATTAAATATTTGACGAAACATTGAAAACGGTTTGAAGGTCAGGGTAACAATATAATGTATTTTAAAATATTAGGGCAAAAAAAGAAATTTATTTATACAAATAACCAAATTTAAGGGAAAATATGTATGACTATTAAACTGGTATTATTAAAAATAAAATTTTTTAATAGTTTAAAAACACTACAAAATTTAATTTTTGCGGTAGTATTTTCAGATGTTATCGCGGAGAAATCACAAAACTTAGCTAAATTTTTAATTAATAAAAATTTTAATCAAAACTTTAAGAAATCGTTCCGAAATATACATTATAACCCTTTAAGATATATATGTGACAAATTTGGCAGGTGTAAGCCAAACTATTTAGCCTGCAGAGCGCCAACAAACACGCACGAACTTTACTAATATCGATTAATCATAAATTATTTCTAAAAAAGGAGCTTAAAATGTCGATAGAATAATATTTACAGTAAACAAATACCCTGGAAAATAATATATATATATATATAGATAATAGTAAATATAAAACTAAATTTAGAAAAAAATTAAAATTAAAATTATTTATGTGGGAATCCACAAAATATTCTCATAAATGGTATTTCAAAGAATACTTTCTTAATAATAATTTTACTTTTATAATTTTCTCAATTATGAAGCTGATTTAAGATAAAATTAGTTTTTTTTTAATAACTCAATAACCACAGTGATGACGAAATGAAAATAATAAAATAAATAGTAAAAGAAGTCATTACCATTTACAATTTACAAACGCGCAACGAAAATAACTTTAGAGTATTAAAAGCCTAGATTAAATGAGATTAATTTTTTTTAATGGGAAACAACAATACAGCTTAATGCATATTCGAAATCAAAAAGAAAACGCATTTCCCTTCTTTTTTCCTTCGCTTATTAAATAAAAAAATAAAGCATTAAAAAATGAAACTAAAGAAAGGAAGTAAACACTGGGAAGAATGGAATAGTGTTTCATTTTTCTTTGGTTTCCAAATGTAGTTAATCGTCATTAATCGTTAATCGTATGCTTCAGAATTTCTTATTTTGGAATGACAAAAAGTATATACAATAAAAGTAACATTAGAATTACATAAAAGACTGAATAATAAATAGATAAAATACAATTATAATTATTAAAGGTTCGGAATAATTTATATAGAATGAAAGTATAGTTTAACGAGTTTATTTTATTACGAGGATATCGTTATAACAAATGATTTGCAATTCAGTGTCAACAAGCTAACATTAAAAAAGAAAAAAAAAGGCTTGCTCCCGTTTTAACTTTGTATATAAAACTAATAAAATAAAAATATCTTGGAATTTTCATTCATTCTCTTCTAGGAATCAAGGGAAATTATAGCAAGATGTTGAAGTTATTAATAAAAAACTATTTCTGATGCATGGGCACATATTTCCGTCACTTTGAATATGTAAGATTTTCTACTGAATAAGTTAGGAAATGCTACCACAAATTTAAGCTCACAAGAAATAGATCGTGTTAACTAAAGCACTATATTAAAAATTAAATTTTTCATTGTTTCAACAGAAGTTTAGTAATATTAATGTCCGATTTTTAAAGTGACCTTCTACGGAATCAACCTCTTAATTTTCGGCAACATACCGAAGAAGATGGTGATTGACCCTCTTCGGCCTTTGCGTGCACCAGGCTCATAGACATGGTGATACATTCGTGGGGGATATGATCCCGTGATACGAAGCTGAAACTCTTCCATTATATTGAACCGGAGAGCTTCAGGTTCGGGACCCGATGAAGTTAGGAGAGAGGGTGGCAGATCAGGTATCATCCTCATCATCTATCTAAACGCGGTTCAAACTGACGAAGTCCGCCCCAAAATAGCCCTAGTGTTGTTTTAAAACGGGACGTTAATATAAATGAAGTGAACCCATCAATGTGATATCAAGTCTTGATATCAGTCTTGTGATATCAATGCATTTAAACACGTAATTGTCCAGTTCATCAAATTTCTTCCAAATTTTCCAATATTGTAAATTCATATTCTCATTCTTCATGTAAACTACACAGGTATTACGCAGAACCCTTTCTTTTTTAGCTGCCAACAATAAATTATGCGATTAAATATTTGATGAAGCAATGAATTGAAGTTTGAATTTCAGTGCAACAATACAAATCTATTTTTGAAAATTTGGCAAAAAAAAATTTTAAATGCCAAAATTCAAGACATTTTTTTCACAAAACTTTTTAATTTGTATCATTAACAGGTTATTTTATTTTTTAAGATGGTGTAAAAATTGTTTTTCTGTTGTAATATTTTCAGAAGTTATCGTGGAAAAACTGCAAGATTTCAAATACTTTTAAGAATTAAAAATTATAAAAAAAACTCGCTTCGAGATGCACATTCCTATCTGCCAAAGTATATTTGTGTGAAGTTCGATAGCTCTAGATCAAATAGTTTAACCTGCAGAGCGTTAATGTATAGACGCACTCATTTTCATTAGCAGTAGAGATAAAATATAAAATTCTTTGTAATCAATTATAAATTATTTTCTTAATAGCGGCACACTAATGCATGTTATCAAAGTGCCATGGTGCGTTCTTTGAAACTTAAATTGTTTTATTATTCGCATTCAATTATTTATTCACTACCATGACACAAAGTATGCAGTATAATAGCACACAGAGAGAAATTTTTTAAAGAAATTTAAGAATTAAAGAAATTTTTTTTATATGAATTCGAAATCAAATTCTAAAAAGAAATGAAAATGCTACACCTGTTCAAATTTAACTGAGACACAATGTTAAATTCGTTAATGACACTCTACAAGGTCTCAAATAAACAAATGGCACAAAGTGTTTAAAAATGGCCGTGAAGAAGTTGAAAATTTGAATCATAAATGCGGACAGTGTGTACCTTGAGAGAAAATTCGATTAAACCGTGATCTCATTCTTAATGGCAGATGAATAAGAGTACAAGAAATCAGTGGCAAAATGAGCATAAGTTATAATTTATAATGATTTACAAGGGCATATGTTTAATAATTCATAATTGAGAGTAAGTTGCAACTTCGAAAAATCCCAGCAAGTTGAATACCTCTATGCAAATCAAAAATTTTCAAGAACAGAGATTTTTCAAAAACATTTTAATCATTATGAGACAGAAAGATTTGCCGTTTTGAAATGAAATTTAACCGATGATGATAGTTCATAAAGGTGTTCATAATGTTCCTAAGACAAAGCGATCCAATATGAAATGACACAAATATTGAAGATGTTCCACTCAAGAAATTCAGAAGGGAAAGTGAGGTTCCACCTGAATTTCTTTTATTTTCTATACATATAAATAAAACTCGTTTTTCTACAAAAAAAAATTCTAACATTTTTTTATTGTTGTGATATACAAGGTTTTATTTATGTTCGAAATTCTTATTTGAATGCAGTATACTACAGAGATATACTTTGGCGAATGTTAAAGCAGTATGTAGTTCAAAAAAGAATTTTTATTCCAATACACAAAGTTTTAGGACAATGCGAAATTCACAAAAGAAATTAAAGAAATTTTAACGGAAAACATTTAAAAACCCTTCTTTTAGTTTCCCTTGGATCTTGTTTTGACTCCTAAAAAATATTTCAACGGATGAAAAAATAAAAATTTCGGTTCATAAATGTCAATTTTTTAAAATGTATTATACTGTGGAGGGGAGGGGAACTCCCAATGCGTAAGAAAAAGGATTTTTAGAAAAATAACAAGTAATATAATTTTTAAAACCATTCTTTAAAAAAATCACATTTATATTTGTTTTACTCTCATATATATGTTACCCGCTAAAGTGTAGAAATCAATTAATCTGCAGATTAACTAAATAATCTGTTCATTAACTACGGTAATTATTTAAAATTGTTTCATTTTTCAAATTATCTAGGAAATCTGCGAATTGCCTAGATAATCTGTGCATTAGCTACTAGGCACTCGTTAAAGTGAAAATAAGATCTTTGCTGGAATAACAGCAACGTTTCTGTAGGCTTAAATTAAATGTTGTTTATTTAATTTTTAATATCTAAATAATCAAGTTAATACAATCGAACAATCAACACATTAATTGATAGAATCCAATCAACACATTAATTGATAGAATCCAATCATCAATCAATTGAAAAACTTCATTACAAAGAATCAAATGGTTTAAAATATTATTGCAATTGGCATAATGTTGTTTGTTTATTTTTCAATATCTAAAGAATCACGTTAGTACAGTCAAGCAAACAGCAACTTAGTTGATAGAACCAATCATCAATCAATTGAAAAACTATAATACAAAGAATCTAACTGTTTAACATATTATTACAATTAAAGAAATGAATTTGCGAAACATAGGATAAAATTATATAATTTTATCCTATGTTGGTGAAATGGTCTATGTTGGTGTTTCGCAACTATGTTGGTGAAACTTTGAATTACATAGCAATCGGTTTTTGCGACAAGCACACCTATTTGTGGTACATTTAGAATGGCAGTCATATTTTTTTGAAACCTTATCCGGTATCAAGGGATTGTTTTATTGCGGTTTGATGCTAAAACATTTCTACAGCAAGGTCATCTTCTTTTCTTGAAAATCTCTCTTTGCAAACATTGAACTCAGATCTCACATACAAATGTTTTAAAATACCCATTTTAATGCAACGTTTATTAAACCCATCCTCTGTTTTGAACTTTAACAATACGGAAGCAGCTAATGTGCACATTACCTAGTTAAAATGCGGAAAATTCTCGATTCCGCACTTTAACATTTCAAAACAGTTAATCTGCAAATTAGGTAGGTAATCTGCATATTAACGGCTTTCGTGCTTTAATGGTAGCATATAGGTAGATAATTTTTTCCTAATAATTACGAATTCAAAATTCATATGTCACAACCAAAAAAAAAAAAAAAAAAAAAAACTCCCACAGAAGGGTTCATGAATGGCGAATTAAACGTATTCATTTTTCAACCTTTCTGCTCTATCTTTCCATTCCCAGATAGAACAAAATATTTCCTTTCTGGTTTGTATTACAACCGGAAGAGAAAGTGAGGTTCCACCTGAATTTCTTTTATTTTCTACACAAATAAAAAAACTCACAGAATGTAGAAAAAAATTGTACGGAGGGGATTTATGCCATTACTTCAAAAAATAAAGAATTTAAACACATCATGCAGAAATTTTTTTCTAAAATAAAATGTTATCTACAAGAATTTATGCTCCAGGGTTTGTTCTACGCAAAATTCTTTCTTTTTTTTCCCAATACAATAAAAAAAATGAAAGCAAATCAAACTAGGATCACTTTTATGCAACAGTTGACTTAAGAATATAATATTGGTATTGGTATTAAAGTATTAAAATTGCAATAATAATAATAATAATAATTTCAAGCTCTTTTATAATTCTATCAACATCATTATTTTATAAAATTTAAATTTATTTTGAAAGTTTAATTTTCAAACAAATGGGTAATTTATAAGTTAACAGCGATAAAAGTGAAATTTTCCTACAACATTTCATTTAACAATGTAATATTAGTAATGTTGTCAAAATACTAAAGTTATAAAAAACACTTATTTTTTTAAATTTCAAGGGGTTTTTGTATTTCTATCAACATTATTATTTCATAAAAAAATATGCAATACATTTTCAAATAAATGCGTACTGTATATGTTTAACAGTGATAAAAGTGGAATTTTCAATGTAATATCACTTGTGTTATCAAATGCTTAAGTTGCAGAAACGATTTTTTTTTAATGTTAAGCGTCTTTCATCCTCCACATTATTTGTTTAAAATATGCAGTGAATTTTCAAACGAATGCATACTGGATATTTCAGTTCATATAAAAGTTAATAAATAAAAATGAATGCATAAGCAACATAAAATAAAAGAAAACGTAAATATGTTTGTATGCTTGGAAATTACAATCAAATAAATATCTTGTCCCGGAAATAAATAAGAATCAACGTCTGCATATGTGAGTCAGTATATCTACTGGCTCGCAATAAGATAAGCAGTTAAACCTACTGCTACCAATTTGACATAAACCTATATTGGCTTTTATCTACGACAAAAGGAGGGATAGAATGTGAAATTTTATTTGTTTTCAAAATATTTTTTGGAATTTATATTAATCAAAATAAAGCAAAATCCCTGTCCTTTCAAACTTCACTCTTTTTTACACAAATATTTTTATATATGGTTTAAACAAATGTGTATAAACAATTGTATAGTGTTTATAAAAATACCGTGCTTTCAGTTAGCTAATGAAATTTAAGATTATTATCTAATAGATTTTAATTTCTTTAAGTCTCTAAATGGCTAAGTGAATGACACTGTACTCAAAATACGAAATATTTTCAGTACACTCCGATTACGGCTTTTGTTCTCTTTTTCGGTATCTTTTAATTCAGCTAGCATGCGAGTGGCAGCAAAATGTGCCCCGTCATTTAAACATTACTCTCATTTTTAGTTATATTCATGTAGTCATGAAATAGGGCATGTGCAAGGCTGCTAAAAAGATTAGGGTAAAATTCTATCACAATCTGAAGTTTAACATTACTTAATTCAAGGAATAGTGAAAATTAGTTATGCATAAGAGGTTTAATTAAAACTAAACAAAATCGATAATCCAGAAAACAAGCTGATAGTATTATCATAAATGGGAATATAATCCTTTTATGATAGTTTTCTCCCTTTTTATTTAGTGAATGGAGCTGATAAGCGTTTTTTAAACGTAAAGGGGAAAACGTAAAATTATACTAAGAAAAGGCATCCAAATGAACTAAAAATTAGCATAAATAAAACAGACATTCACCTGTTCATATAATATGATTTAAAATGGGAATTTTTAATTTCACAAAGATACGGATGCTTGAAAAATCTCAGAGAAAAACACTGTTGATTTCACATAAGTATTAGCTTAAGACAAATGTTATCCTCTGCGATAACAAATAAAAACCTGAAAAAAAAAAGCTTTTGATAACTTTCCCGAGTGATTTTACGCACTGCCAATCATGTTTACAAAGATTAAAGTCAGATGAAAAAAATTTATCACTCAACAATTTTCGCAAGCATTTAAATAGGAAAAATTAATTACTTCTAAGCTGACGCAAAAGCTTTAAAAAAGGAAATCATGGAATATTTGTACGACAACGGAACAAATATTTAGATTCAGTTTAAATTACATGATGCGGGCTGATTTTAGTTTAGTTTACTCATAATAACGTTCAGTTTAGAAAATATTGGAAGCGAATCATCATTTTGAACCATGAGAATTAAAAGAGATATTACGAAGTTGATATCTGAGTTGTTCAACCTTTCTTGAAACGTTCGTATCAAAGTAGCGGGATGAAAAATGACCCGCGAAGTCAGATTAAAGGTGCATGGAGCAGATTAAAGGTATACGCAGCGTATCTTAAGCAAAATCAGTTTTCGCCTTTCCCATATTCCAATACGATCCTCAGTCTTGCCGAGAATTCAGGCTTTAACTTGGCATTATTTATTACATTTGCATTATTACAGCGTTTCTTAATTCTTTTTTCAATCACAATAGTTTTTTAAAAATTAAACCAGCTTCCACGAAGCGAAACAATATGCAAAAATTAAAAATTATGGGAATACTTTGAAGTGGCTCTAACATAAAACACAACAAAACATTGCATTAATTAATAAAAGCAAATAAATACTTTCTTTAAATTAAATAAAGAGTTCATGATTCATTTAATACATTTGACTTTTTTAACTTTAATGTATTGGATTACACAAAAAGAAAATATTGCTATAGTCAAAAAATTCGAACTCGAGATCTTGACAATTCTCCATGTTTTCAGACTTTCTTGAATTCGAGAATCAGATTTTTGGAAGTATTTCTATCCTCTGTCCATCTCACCAATTGTCCGAGTGCAAATGAACTTGATAATTACAAAACGTAACGAGTTAGAGTGATAAAGTTTGCCCAACAAATTTAGTATTTAAAATGTGCGTCAATATCAATTTTCTTTTAAAAATCCAGATGTTGACCATCAGTCAGTCTATAGTTTTGCATACATGTAAATGCAATAATTCAAAAATGTAACATAATATATTATCAAATTTGGAACCAAATCTGTCAAAGGATTGAATGTCTATCAGTATGTACTTTCGCTTGCACGTAAACGTAATAATTCATTAATGTAAGGACTTAAATATATGAAATCTTGAAACTACGCTTTTGTTTTAATTCAAATATTGTTGCCAATCGGCTGGATAAAATGCCTTCAAAATACATCAGTTTTTGGGTACTTGTATTAACCCTAAGGCATCCATTGCCAAACAATAAAAATCGCCAAAGATCACATAATAGATTCATGAAGATCTACGTCGAAGATCATTTCATAATAATCTTGCTTTTGTTATGCAAATCCTTCCTAATCTAAGGTCTCTATTAGAGAATACGGGAGGAAGTTTTGGGGGACCACCCCGGCTTATTCTACATTGTTTATGCATATAAATATATACAAGAAATTTGATAGAGATATGGAAAATGATATGGACCAAATATAATTCGCATCTTCTTACTATTCTGCAGCCATTTTTAACAGTCAAAATTAAATAAATAAAACGTTCAAATGTTGCACCGTCTTGAATGATGAGTGAGCTTAGTTTTAATAAGAAAAACTCATCAGCAGAAAAGTCTATCAAAAGAAATCAAGAATATTTCAGTTTTCTATATGAACTGAATCTTTGCCGAAGAATTCCCCGAAAACTGTAAATAACATGCATGCAGCAAAACAATGATGTCATTTCTATGTTTGAGTAGTAGAGCATAAGGTGAAATAAAACGAATCACCTCCAAACTTAAATAATGGCATCATGAATGCATATTGCCTCATGTTTCAGAAATATTTCTGGGCGGGTAGTCAGAAAACCATGACTAAAAAACCACAGTGCCGGAAAATATTTTACATTTCGCATGCAACTGTAGAAACATTAGCGGTTAAGATGTACACATTTTTCAATAATCATTTAAAATTATTTAATTATAATTCAACACTTCTGATAAAATTAAAATACTTATTATTCTGAAAACAGTTATCGATATTATATGTTTCCGTGGGTTTTTTTCCCCCCAAATAATTACACGTATTAAGTGTTGAATACATAAAAAAAAAATGTGTTCTAAAAAGCAATACCAATTAAATAGCTTTTTGAAATCCTCTTGTAGAAACACTAAATAATTACATAATACAAAAGAAATAAGACTTCAGACTATGACTTAGTGCCTGGAATACCAAACTTCAATGGGTAGTTTTTTTTTTTTTTTTTTTTTTTTTGTAAAATTGTAAATAAAATCCTATCCTATGACTTCGTTTAAAATTATAAGCGCAATCTAATTGAATTGCAAACGCGGGATCGAACATAAGAAAAATGCATGTTAACCCAACGCCCTAATCACTACTCCATCTCTAAACAAGACTGAACCGATCATGTATAGCCACATGTCAATATTTAGTTATAAAAAAAACTTTTTTTTTTTTATGTTAAATCGCGTTTTTTTCAGAAAAGACATTTATGAAGATGAACTTAAAAAGAAAAACCTTATCTAAATATAAAATTTAATTTAAATCAAATATAGTCGTCTAAAATTTATAAATAAATTTATAAATATATTTAAGAATTGCACGTTCAAAGTTATAAAAAGGATTCATTAAAAAATTTAGTCTTAGAAATTTAGTACATGTTCATTGCCAAAAATTTTTGTTCGAATTTACTGCTCTCTTATGCCAATACAAGTATTATTTACTAATTATTATTTGTGCTCATTCTTAATTCAGCAGTTTATAATTATTATTTAGGTCATTATTTAATAAATATTTCGATAATAACAGTCACATAATTTGTCAGCATTTCTTGATATTTTGTATCCGGCACTAACACTATGCTGATAATATTACTCAAGTAAAACACAAAATGATTCAAATGCAATGCTACTTGGCAATTAACATTCAGCATTATTTTTTTTTAAAATTGAAATATATTTTATTATTTTATTTTGAAATCTGCTATAGAGAGTATTTATTTTATTGATTATATGGTATATGCCAACAACGGCGTTACTTTAATAATGAATACTAATTTAGAATTTAAAATAAAAGAATATTTCTTCCATGAAAAACATAAAAATTTGTACTGCTATAATAAAAATAAAAATAGAGAAATAAAAAAAAACGATAAATGATAAGCGATTCAATGCATGATATAACCAACATAGTCTACACCACCTGTCACACAAAACATATATGATATTTTCATAGCTTTTGTGCAAATAATTACAAACATCATGCATTGAATGTATAAAATTTGTTCTGAAAAGGCAATAACACTTATTATATAACCAACTCATTCTTTTAATTTATTTTTACATTAAGAACAGGCAATTATATAACACTCAAGAGTTAACCATTTAGATTACCAATTATTCTAAATAAAATTTTAGTTTTAGGATTTTCGAGTACATGTTCATTGGTACCTGTTTCAATGAACATGTAGACATAATGATTACAATTTCCAAGACATGATGGCGCTGTTCTTGCTAATGATTCAACAGAAATATTATTATTCATAAACAAAGTTTTAGCTTTAGGATTTTTTAGTACATTGATAGGTTTTTTCAGTTCAGACTTAGTGATTATAATTTCCACCAGGACATGTTCTTAATAATGATTCAAATAATATTTGCGTTTGTGTCAGTCGTAATTCAGTATCTTAAAATGTGCGCTTTATTTCATTAACATTTTCTTCAACATAACACTTTGCCGGACTCTTCACACGTTACTTTGGATCCGCAATACAATATTCTAGCAATACTAGTCAACTAGTAATATAAAATTCCGTCCCTTTTATTTGAAACCCTTTTTAGTTTTCAATATAAGTGCTACTATATTTTTCCCATTGCATTTCATAAACGTAGGGAGAAATAATGCAGATATTTAGAAGCAAAAAAATACCTCCCCAAGTTTTAGCGCTCAGTTTGAATTGTATAGGATGTCATCGAAATAGCTATTTCCGACGTCAATACAACAAGAAAAAAAAACAGCCTAGGAAATATAAATCCGGATAAACATGAATTGTGAGTGACATCCGGAAAACACAAAAGAGGGTAACAGAAAGCCTTGTTGTAAAGTATGAAACTGTCTGGAATATTTGAAATGCTGCAAAAGATGGCGCACATATCAGCATGAATGACAGAAATGAGAGGAATTTGAAAAGGTGGTCGCTGCAGCATATTTTTGTAAACTCTACATTTTCTTGTTATTAAACAATGAAATATTTATTGAAATGTTACGTAGACAGCCATTAAAATATTGAATAGAAGCAGGAAAATATTTTATCAGATGTTGCTTTCAATTTTTCAATGATTCGTTAAATGATTTTTTTTAAAACTTTTTAAATTACATTTTTTATAAATAAAAATAAGAATATTACATTCTTTTTTCAAAAATAAGGAAGTTTAAATAAAAATAAGAATGTATATTGGAATACTCTAAATAAATTAGAAGATCTACTCATCTAGATAAGCTGTTCGCCTGTCCTATAAATTATTAATCTAAATTTTTATATAGCTCCCAGCTCCTATTGGAAGATATCTTTGATACACGATTATTTGAAGGAAAAAAAAATCTTCTCCGACTAGCTTCTTGAACTTTAAATATTGCTATTCTAGAATGATTTTAGGCGTTTTCAACGGCTGCCTAAAAGTATAGAATCCAATCAACGAAATCTGTTTCTTCGAGATAGCCTTTGGTTGATAAAAAGTAATGAAGTTCAGAGCTTCATAACTCGATCATTTTGATGGCCTTAACAAATTTTTCCCACAGATTTTAATTAAAATATTGATTTCTTCATTTTGGTACAGTAATAAAATCATGCTTTTTTAAAAATATTTATTTTTTATTATTATTTTTACATTTTATTCTTCAATATCTTTCATAATTTATTGTTACAAACAAAGCCAAATAGCGTCGTTTAAATGGAATCAAAATTAAAATAAAACACAATTAAATGATTAAAATATTATATTCTCATCAGAATCACGCAACTATAAAGAATTCAACACACCAGAAAATTCTCAAATCCGATCACAAAATCGCCTCTGTACAAATATGAAACAAGCTATAAATAATTTCATAATTAAATGTCTATCAGAAAATCAGATTAATATAAAATTTCACTTAGTAGGTTTTTAATAATATATGAAAATTAATGCAAATCAGAATAAGAAGAATTGAGTTTTTATTCCAAATCCAAACTATAATTATTCTGCATTCTTTAAGGCATTTAAATGTTTAAACAGATGTATATTTTCTTTTTGTCCAATTTTCAATTCTGAATTTTACAAACTGTTATTATCAAGAATGAAAAACAAAATATTTCATTGTCATGCGTTTTTTATTTCTTTTCTAAAATTCTAAATTCTTTTTATTGAAATCACAATGAAACAATGAAACGAAAGCTTTGTTCTTTCAAGAATAAAGAAGAAATAATGTAGATTTTTAATGAATATAATTTTTAATTAAAAAATGTTAATTTATTAATTTGGAATGAAAGCATTCAATTTATTATTATTATAAATAATTATTCTAATTAAAATAGACAGTTGAAATTTTTTATCTTTTTCAAAAAGTTATTTTTAAAAGGGAAAAAAAGAAGAATATATGTATTTTCGAAAATAAGCACTAACAAAAATACAAATACAAATTAAGTACTTTAGTACTGAATAAATTTAATACATTGTTTAAAAAAAGTGTTAAATATGCTTGATTATTTGAGTCCTTGAACTATATAACATGTTAATTTTGTTTCCTAAAAGAAATTGAAACAATGTTTCTTAATGACATATGGATTTTAATGATTTACGGTCGCTTATAATTAAAACGTAAAAACTTTTCGACACTGCATATCAAATTCCGAACTAAGAGTTTATAAATTATTCGTTATTTTAAAATTGTTTTTATAAATTAGAATAAAAAGTTATTAGATTAAAAATACTTTTTCAAATAAATTTTAATGTGCATTTGAACTCAAATATTTCAAAGGCTTTCAA
Source organism: Argiope aurantia (assembly GCA_026543865.1). Taxonomy (NCBI): domain Eukaryota; kingdom Metazoa; phylum Arthropoda; class Arachnida; order Araneae; family Araneidae; genus Argiope; species Argiope aurantia. Next base: position 175,991 of record JAPMOR010021442.1, read on the forward strand.
TTCGAAATTTTGGTAACTTACGAACTCTTATTCTTTAATTTCCTAAAACATAATCTTAAGCTATTGTTTACATTTTGAAATTATTGATTAATTCAGAGTCTAATGTGAAAAATGCTCTTATTTCTATATTGTTTTCATAAGTGAATAATACACTTACAGCCCTTATAAATACATCTAGTTAGTTTTAATAGTAAAAAAAAAATGTTTTTTATTATCTAGTTCATTTATATAAAAAAATAATACAACTATCTAAATTATTGATTCCATTAATATCTTAATCGACTCCGTGGATATGTAATTGAATCGAATTATACTCATTTAAAATCCATCAGACTTGTATCGTCAGTTTAATCATGGTATCTGCTGTCCATATTACGAAAAGAAAGAGGAGACGGTGTCATAGTACAAAATATAACTATACAGTTATATATTGCCTGTCATACACAGTTACGTTTGTTATATGAGCTCTAACATCATTTGAATTAAGTCAGTTGTATCAAGCGAATGTTTATAAATTGAATCCGTCAGAAATCCGAAATTTTTACTGATCTCTTGAATACTCTATTACTTCAAGTTAAAATGTCATATTTCACTCAAATTTGTTTATGTCATTCTTTTTATTTTGGTTACTTCGAAATAAAATTATTCTTATTTCTGAATTATTTTCGATAGCTCAATATGTTCATATTTTGTGCCCTCGATTATTGCAATAGAATAATTTTTTTACCTAAACTTCATATTGCATTCAGCAAAAAAGAAAGATTCTGCCTCTTTTCCTAATTAAACTTAGAACTCATTAGATCCGAAATGAATTGTTTGTCTACAAGTTTCACTGTGCAACTGTTGAACGCTGTTTGTTTATTAAAAGTGCTTATAATAAATTGAGCTACTTACTTATTAATGAATTGAATATAAAATTAATAAAACATATTTAATAGCAATTATTAGCATTTTATCTATAAAAATCCCTTATTATTTATTAATTAGCTTACTTATTAATTGAATATAAAATTAATAAAACATATTCATTAGCAATTATTAGCATTTTATCTATAAAAGTCTCTTATTGTTTATTAATTAGATTTATTTAAACTATTAAAGATAAAATTTTATTGCTACTTATAGTTCAGAAATTGACATTTTCTTTAATTGGCGAGATCGATTTTTCTTATTTCGAGTTTTTGAATAAATCGTGATTTTATTTAAATATCCCGAAATTCAAAATGGCAAATTTTGCAGTTATAAAATACTGAAAAGAAATAACCATCTTCTTACAAAGAAAGAAAGCAGGAGCGATCTTCTCCAAACTTTCTCACACATTTACTAAAAAGGTCCTATCCACTTCTTCTTTCCCATAAAATTGTGGGCCCTTGGGAAAGGCCGCGAATGCTTTACATGGCATTGGGGAATAATAGTTTCGAAATATAAATCTATGGCATAAATATGGAATTTTTACAGAATCTGAATATATATTTTAGTCGCTTTTTTCACTACCGAATGAAACCAAAATTTGACAAGAACAAGAGATGTAATCACAAAACAATAAATTTCATTGATTTGAGTACACAGCATTTATGAGTTTATATGCATGCGCAAGAACAAATCGACACACAGTCAACCGTCTGACAGATTTAGTTCAAAATTTGATAAGAAATTCCTTTTTACTATTTAGCTCTTTACGTTTTGAATTATTGAGTTCACTTTTTATCTGACAGCTGGACAGACAAACTTCATCTGAATGGATTCCGTACAAAGTTTGATAGAAATCTACGAACTTTGTCTCAAGTCCGAATACCAAATTTCATTCATCTAGCATTTTTGGGCCATCGTATTCACAGATAGACAGAATGAAAAAAAAAAAGGTGTGTGTGTGCGTGCGTGTGTGCGTCAAACTCAAGGAAGTCTGTAACGTGAAGATTCATTAAAATTTTGAGTTATAATTTTTTTTTTTGATGATTATAATACTTTCTCTATACTTCGCACACAAGAAAACAAAAATGGAAAGCAGTTAAGCTTAATATCCTTAACTGTTTACTATCTGCGACAATAAATTTTTAATAATGGGAAAAGAAAAAAAAATGTAGATTGGATACAAAAGATGCAAAACTAAATTGGATAAAAGGCTTCCTGTCTTTTCAAAGAGTATTTGGAAAACATCCAAACTGCTATTGTAGTTGGATCTCTCTCCCCATTACGCATTTGAGCAACAAGATTAGCACATTTTATTTCACAACACGTATCTATCGTTCACGATTAAGAAAGATTTCGCTTTCTTGCTTTCACAAACCGGCAATGATGGTGAGTAACGATGACCTACGTTCGGCTTATTCGGAGTCTTTTGTAAGGCAATAAGATGATGTGGCTTGGCTTTCAAAGGAATAAGGCTGAATACTTGGAATGACTTAACAGTCATTCAAAGTATTTATACCGTTTGACATAAAATCCAATATTTGATGTCGGTAGATTTGGTTCTTTCATATGAAACTAAAAAATGAAATCTGAGAATCTGTGGTATATTTCATATACAAATATCCTATGTAAGTTATATTAGTATAACATATCAATGTTTTTTCCTTTTTCGCAATTTTTAGACATTATCCTAATGCTATCCAAATAGCTAATAATTCGACAGATAGAAAAGAAATACCGTATTGAAATACAATCTTACATTCATCTACTGAAAAATGGGCTTCCAAAAAATGGGCTTCCAAATTTTCTGTTATTTCTTTTAATTTAAGAAAGATTAAAGGAAATCATTTTTTTTCTCTAATTATTCTGAATATAAAACTGGACATTTATACAGGTCTTTATAAATTTAAAGAAAAAAATTTAAATTGCTACACTGCAATGACTCCGTTACTAGTAGAACCGAACTATATTATTGGGTTTGTGACGGAAGGTTGCGTGTTCAAATCACATCCGTGTCACCAATTTGACGGATTGAGATGAGCGAGGATAGAACCTGGTACCTTGTGGTTCGCAGCCCAGTAACATGGCCACGATACAAAAGCAATTGTCGGGTAGCGTAGCTGTTAACTGGCATATAAGCTTTCGCCACAGGTTCTATCAGAGCCAATTGTAGATGCATTTGCTATTTCAAAAAAAAACTGTTCATCTTTCTATAAAGAATTAACGGAGGTTTCTGTTCTCTTCCATATAATTTATGAACAAACATTTTCTACAAGCCTTCGTGTGGTTATGAATCTAAATTCTAAGCCATTTTTTATCATCACTCGAATACTCTACTTAGAAGAAAGCTCGAAAAAGCCTATTGATTATTAAGGCAACAATTTGCATTCCTCTTTATTCAAACAAATATTTAATAATGGAAACAAAAAGAAATATTTACATATTTGAGTGCAAAATAGATGAACTAAAATAGTTATACAAAATGGAAAAAGAAATAGTTAATAATTAGACAGATTGAAAAGAAATAGAAGAACTTGTATTCTTCTTTGTTTAAACGACTAAAATTGGATGATAATTTCATAAAATAAAATAAAAATAGATTAATACGAATTATTATATCAAGAGAATGTAAAAAATTTATTCTACTTTATAATCTGTTTAAGTATTTTCTAAATAAAAAGCTAATTTTCTCTGTTATTTTTCTAATTAAGCTATTTTTCTCTAATCCAATGAAGAGCATATGTTATTGACTAGTAAAGAAAAATTTAAATTACTTTAAATAAGTGCAGTCCAAGTTAGTTGGAAGCAGGTAGTTCCTCGGGCAGGTATTCAAAAATTGCTCGTCGCTGAAAAGGCCAAAATATAGATGCTCCATCATGATATGGCCCCGAGATCTAGATCCCTCTTGATGTCAAATCATCTATCAAAACATATAATTCTACAACTTATTTTTATGAGCTCGATTCATGCAAATTTTTCTTCGGATGAAGAATTTTCTGAAGCAGCAACGAATTTCAAGTTCCGAAGAAGTGCAACAAGATACTAGAGGAGATTGCAATATGGATCTTATAATTCACATTTACATCTTTATCTCAACAATGGCGAAAGGGTAGTTACTTTGAAGGCAATGTTATATAAACAGTTTTATCTGTAATTATTTTTCGGTAGTAACAAAAAATCCGGAACTTTTTAAAAGTAGTAGTAGAATAAAAAATTGAAGATACTAATACTCATTCTTTTAAACCAAAAGAGGGCCATTAAAATAGTCACATATCGATTATCCACGTCTTGCTACAGGAATACGGTCCCTTTTAAGGGGAAGTAATAACTATCCACATCGAAAATGGAAAAGAATACTTCTACATTAAATATTCATAAAACCTCATCAATCCATCAACCAAACGATTTGAGGTTGAATAATTACTGAATTTTTGAAGCACATAGTTTAAGAGTTCTTTCGGAATTCGCAGGAAGCTAAAATTAGATAAAAAAAAGTTTTAAGTCAGTTAAGTCAGTTCCACTTCAAAAATTGGCAGACTATTTTCATAATGTTATATCAGAAACTTCTATTTCAATGAAATTTCATTAACCTATCAACTAATCTATTAGAGGTTGAATAAACCTAGATTTTCTAAGGATCACAGTTTCGTATTCTTCTCCAAATTTTTACAAAACTGCGTTTCAAGAAGAATTATTTCCCAATGGAATTAAGATAGTTACTCCACATTGATTTCATTCAGTGACCTTCAGAAAACCTTGATGCATAATAATAATAAACTTTTAATCCATTATCCATTATTGGAAGGCATTATTGCCAGAAGTCTTGTCAAAAACAGAAAAATTACTTTCATAACGTTATTTTAAAGGCATTTATTTGTACTAAACCTTCAAGTAACTAGAAATTGAATAAATCCAGAATTTTCAACGATCACAGATTTGATGTTTCCTAACTGATAAATAATACTGCCCTCCAAATTTTTCAAACTGTTATTAAAAAAGTTAGTTCCCAAGAAAGTTAGATATTTAACCCACATATGTTACAGGCAAAGACCTTTGCAAAATCTTGGCTCATGGTAATAATAAACTTTTATTCCATTATCCATCTTCGGAAGGCATTGTTGTAGGCATTTATCCAAAAGCGGCAGTGCTAGTCATATTGATGGATGTGCATTCACTATTAAAGGATAATAGTCAAAATATGCGAAAATATTCCTCAGCTCAGATTCGACTCCATCGATCAATACGTCAGAAGATGTAGGAAGGATGGCAGTCCGGAGCGACGCTCTGCCAAAAGAAATTCTATTACGTGGAATGGAATGCAGTAGCCCTTTACAAAATGCATTTCAGAAAGCATGGATGTGGAGACGAAATTGGACTGTAATAAATGGTGCAAGAAGAAACTGGTATGTTTTGATTTAGAAATATACAAAATCGTGATGAATACTGAATAGATTAAATTGATTAATAACTTGTCCAGAATAATATTACACTTGTTTTAAGAGCTGATGAGAGGGAAAAAAAAGAAGATTTTGAACATAAATTATTTTTATTAGTATTTCAGAAATTCATTTTCAATTCAATTGTTGTTAAAAATGTAAGTAATAATACCAAATTGAAACTTGTAAATTAAATTGTAAGTTTCCATCGAAAAAAGGAATTGGAGGAAATTCAGACTAACATTCGATTCTGAGATTCATATTATCAAGGAAAAAATAACTCATAAAAGTCACAGACAACTGCATTATTTCACTGAATCTTCTAAATATATGTTATTAAATGTCTACTGTTTTAGAATATGAATTTATTGTTTTAATATCAGATAATCAGTTAACAAAAACACACGGTGTTAAAGGGAACTCATTAGACAATAAATATAAAAATTTAGTCTCCTGCATTTAGATAACTCGCATCTGTTTCACCACATTTTGCACCTCATGCATAACAGTTCATAATAGTTAGATGTCAGGTCTCTAATATGAAGAGTAAGAATTTATTCATGCATACTTGCAAATCCAGAAATAATTTGGATGTGTAGATGTAAGGGTTTTTTCCCTCCTATCCTAAACAGGATCTCCAATGAAGGGGGGAAAAAACTCTTACGCCAAATGTTAATAATAAATCTCAATTTCAAAATTTTATAACATTTTTAACTATCAAATAAAATTGTATTAACCGAGTCAAACCGACAGAAATAAAATGACTGTAAAATGCATGTTTTTCTACAAAAAATCTATTAAAAATATTTAAATTGAAATATTTAAATTTGAAATAAATTAAGTTGAAATGATACCAGCTGTATAATATGATTTCGAAATTACACAATTCACACTCAAATGCTCTCCTAAAGCTACAAAAATCATTCAATTCAAAGAAAAATGCTTGAAATTACTTGAAAGCTGACAATCACGAATAAAATCCTTAATTAAATAATAATAATGATAATAATAATAATTTTGGCACTAAATAATCATAAAAAATAATTAAAAGTATATAGTATTATAGTATAATATTTTTTAAAATATTATATTATATTAAAATATTATTTATTAATAATATTATTTACATATTATATTAAAAT
>JAPMOR010021442.1:186230-211663 GCA_026543865.1 Argiope aurantia
TAACAGAATTTTAAAAATAAAAAATAACAATAAATATAATAACAGAATTTTAAAAATAAAAAATAACAATAAATATAACAATGTCACCTCGCCTTAATAGTAAAATAATTAATCCCTACAATTTCTTCTGATAATCAAAAATTTTAAAAACACTAGTACGATGAAAAACATTTCATTCATTTATTTGAGAATGTACAAAATGCCAGTATGTACATTCTCAAACAACATAAAACAATTAAATTCAAAAACAACGTAAATAAACAATAATATGCGAAAAACACATAAATAAAAGAAAAATACATAAAATAAGAAACAATGGCTTACATGAAAATATTTATGTATCACAGAATTATGCTAAAAGGATCAAGGAAATAAGTTTGGAAATAAGCATCATTCAATTATGAATTTTGAAATTGAAGAAATTGAATCTTAAACACATTAGAAGATATTTAAGAATTATCAACACCCAGAGAATATTTATTAAAATGTTTTATAAAAATTTTTAATTCAAAGAATAATTGTCTATGTAATTGAATTTAATGACAATTAATTATTAATTAAATTTAATAATAATTAAAATTAATTTAATAATTTTATATCTCAAAGAATTATACTATAATCCTGAAGTAAATAAGCATAAGTTTGGAGACAAGCATAATTCAATTATGAGTTTAAAAATTAAAGGCACTGAATTTTAAACACATTAGAAAACATAAAGAAATTATCAACACCCATAAAATATTTATTGAAATATATATTTAAAATTTTCTCAATTCAAAGAAAAATCGTCTATGTAAGTAAATTTCATAAAAATATCTTGAAATAGGTTTTAGTCTCTCCATCTCTTTTAGATTATATTATAACAAGGTAACTTCAATCCAATAAACTTTTATCTAAATATAGATTATGTTAAATTTTTCACTCAAATGGCATTTAAGTGATTTTACTTTTCATTCTTTTGTCTTTTTTGCATATATCATCATTAAGCAACCTTTAGGCTACAACAAAAATGTAATATTCGTTAATTTGAAAATTAATTTGTTTTGTTCCTATTTGTATTTTTTATATATTTATTTCATTCGTAAAAATATGTGGAAAATTCGTTACCACTAAGAGAAGTAAGTATGTTAAATATTTGATGATCATTGAAAGTCAACTTTAATTATTTCCATTTGAATTGTAATTTTTATTTTTAACTATCATCCATACTAACATTGCCAATCAAACTTTGCAAATCAAAATTTGTTTCACCTCATGTATATTTTAAAGCGAAGATTAAAAAATATAGATAATTCGGTTAATGAAATTTCGTATTTGATGTTGACTTCAAAATTATAAATATATGTCAAATATAAAAACAATGCCTGCAAAAGAGAAGAAACAGTGTTTTTATTTATTTATTTATTAGTTTCATAAGAAAAAAATGGGATATTTTATATCACTTATATGAATTCATTATAAGTTGGGAAGAAAAGCTTTTTTCTATTTAATTTATTAATTAGAAGAATTTTACAAAAACTTAAATAAAAATTCAGCAATTACTCGTTTGCGTAAAAAATTGCTTTAAATTGATTATCATATTTTTTGATTTCTTAAATCCTCAATTCTGTATGAATTTTAAAAAAGCCTTATTCTTGTTTTATTATTCACTAGCCGTCTTTGGCGATCAGCCGGTTCGCCAATCTTAATGTTCGTTAAAATTTTAATAATTAAATATTTTATGTAACTTCTATTTTAATAGCTTCTTCATCAAAATATTTTAAAGCTTAAAATTTTGATAGACATATAATACATTCATAATATTATAAAGGCCTTCAGCTATAACGTAATATGTATTTCTGTAATTTTCTGTTAGCTCCCGTAGAATTTATGCTTTAAATTAAAGTGGAAATGTTTAAATTGCAATTAATATAAGAACATTTTTTTACTGAAACGAAGCATTTTTTTTTTAAATATGAGTACTGAAAACAGAGTCGCTGCGTATTTAAACTTATGGGGACTAAAGAATATCTTTCTTAATTTATGTAATATCTCAAGAAGTTTTCTACAAATTTTCTCAGATTCATCATGAACAGATCAGTAATTAGCAATGTTTAGTTTTAAATGCATGAAACTCTAAGAAAATAAACAGAATCGTTTGAAATAATCAGTTGAAAACATTTTATGCCTTCAAAATCAAATCTATATCAGTTGAAAATAGAGTTGTCAACAATCAGAACACAATGCGCATGCGTGAATTTTCAACGCCAATTATGGTAACGCAAATGCTTGAATTTTTCACTCCAGTCGGGGTAACGCTATGCAGATTAGAAATTTTTAATTTCCTTTATTCTGTTTTATTTTAATTCAAAAGTACTTTAGAATGAATCTGAAAGTTCGATTAATTAACAATGTTTAATTTTAAATGCATCAAACATTAAGAAAATAAACAGAATTCTTTGAAATAATCTGCCGAAAATTTCTTAAGCCTATTTATCCTCTTTAGCGTGGGAAAAAAAACCTGAAGTCTTACTCATTTGGCGGCGGGGAAATGAAGATTTTTTGGCGGGAAAATTAAAAACTAATAATTAATAATTAAAATTCTAATTAAAAATTCAAAAAAAGAGACCCCAGGTGCACATTTCCGACCTCCAAGGCCAAATTTAGTAGCTGTAGGTCGAACGGTCTGGCCTTTAGAGCGCCAACAAACACTAACACACGCACACACACACATTGAGCTTTATATAAGTACTTGCCGCCTTTCGCGACCAGCCGGTTCGCCAGTATTACCGCTCGCTACAATTTTCAATTAAATATTTTAAGTAACTGGTCTCTTAATAGATTCTCAAACAAAACATTTTTAATCTTCAAATTTTGATAGTTATACCAAATTTATACTGTTGTTTAGATCGTTTCGTTCAATTTACTATATATATTTCGCTAGTTTGTTGTCATTTCCGGTAAAACTTCAACTTTAATTTAAAGTGGAAATGATGAAATTGCAATTAATATAAAGATATTTTTTAATAAAACCAAGCGTTTTATTCTATTTATCATCTTTATTGTTATTTATTTATTATTTTTATTATTAAATACGAGTACTGCAAACAAAATCGCCCGGTATTTAAGTCTTATGTGAACTACAAAATATTCTTCATAATTTATGTAATATCTCAAAGAATAATTCAAAAAAAAATTTCTCAGATTCAGCATAAAATTCAGTTTTTAGTTTTGCTTTCAAAAAGATTGAAATAAAATCAATAATAATATTTTGTTCCGGCCTAAAAATATATTTCAAAAATTATGAAGTCTAGATTTAATGCAGTAAGGTATCATATTCTGAGAAATATTCTGGACACACGAAATTTTAAATTAATGAATGAATGTTTCTATTTTACACGATCAACTACGACTTATGAAGTTTTGAATGTTAAAAATTTAGAAAAACTCAACATTTTCATAATATTATTAAATTAATCTTGAGAAACCAGTGCGTTGACTGGAGTATTTTCTTTGAAACGATCGATGGAAAATCTAAAATTATCCTTTTTTTATTGAATAGTGAATTTCAAATTTTCATAAATCTGTCAGTTTAACTGATTCATTTAGTTGATTGGAAATTAACTCTTTTTATTTAAAATATTAGTGTTTCAAGAACATTTTGTTAATCGTGATTTCCATAGCGGAAGCTTTATGTAAAATCAAAAATTCGTTATTTATTACATCATTTATTCAATCAAGTTACATAAAATATAATCATTTTCCATTTAGACCATTTTAGCATATCTGTGTCTTACTAAAGGTTTACAAATTAGTTGTGTGGCCCTGATTTGAATGGATATCCTGTTCATATTAAACAAAACTTGCCTTAAAATAAACTGATTTATTAGATTAATAATATAGAGAGTGTCAAACATCATGAAATAATTTTTCTTGAATTTATTTTTTAGAAAAAATAATATTTCTTATTTATTTCATTTCCTACAGACACGTGTCGAAAATTATATTTTTGGAGATTTCATTTCCAAAAAGATTTAATTTATTTTTAATTGGAGCTTTAATCAATGTGATGGCAACACTTTGAAAAAGCTAATTTTTTCCCATGAATGCGAAACGTGCTTGTGCAGCTTAAATTTTATTTTTATTTTGTACGAAAAAAATTGTTGAAAAATATAGTTAAAATATTTATTTAAAAATTCATTAAAAATGGAAATTTAATTTTAAGATTAAAACATTGGTATCATTTAAAAGATGAATTTTTGATCTTTAACTTCATGTAAAAATCTTTTTTGTGCGGTAATATTTTCGGAAGTTATTGCAGAAACACGCCAAAATTTCGCTTAATTTTTAAATAAATAAAATTCTAATGAAAAATTCGAAAAAATAACCCCCAGGTGCACATTCCCGGCCTCCAAGGTATACATGTGCCCAATTTGGTAATTGTAGGTTGAATGGTCTGGCCTGTAGAGCGCCAACACGCACACACACACACATTGAGCTTTATTATAAGTATAGATAGATATATTTACTGTCCTTTTATTTCCTTTCCCGAATTTTCCAAAATTTTATCCCCTCTCCGTCCTTCTTCTTCTTCTTCTTCTTTTTTTTTTTTTTTCTGCAGTTGGATTATCCATAACCACGTTAAAATTTAAATCTGAGAATATGGTAGCAAATTTAATAGCAAAGTAAATACATTATTTGCATATCCAGCAAATACTTTAATTAAAAGAACAATTTTCATTTCTTAAAAAAAATTTAATAATTATAAAACTAAAATAAATGTAACATTTATTACTGAAGCTCAAATAATTTCTATGCTTTGTAAATTTCAATCGCAGAAAAAAAAATATGAAAATAATTATATCGCATTTAAATCTTGGTAGACTTTTCTTCTTAAGGCAGAGGTAACCTAAAAATTTAAAATCATCTGCAAACAAAATCAGCATTTCAAATTTCTTATCGCTTTATTTCATTAAAAAAATCATTTAAAAAATGAGTTTTTCAATTTCCATCAAAGAATCCAACTTTTTTGAAATTTATTACAAATATTAGAAATTGTTTTTCATCTCCCGTTTTCACTGCAACTTTAAACTTCTTTGGAATGATGGATTGTTCAGATCAATATCCCCCCCCCCCAAAAAAATCATCTAAAACTGCTATTTTCTCCATCTCTTTCTTATTTTTTATTTACGCGATGCAACGCGCAAATCCTTAAGGATAAATAAATAATAAGGCATTTACCATTTATGTTCGTTTAAGGATTTTTCATCAGAACCTCCGCCACTTACACTGGCTTTATTTGCATGAGGCGAAGAACATAAAAAGTAGCACAACAACGTCGTAAAAATGAATTTCTCTATAAAGAAAAAAATTCTTTTCCCCCTTCTCTGGATTGTAAAAGAAGAAACCGGTAGAGGAGTAAAAGAGAAGAATGCAGAAAGCAAAAAAAGAAAATGAGAACGTAGAAACTTGTAATTTATGTAGGTCGAGTAGAGTTCATTTTCTTCTCCCTTCTTTCTCTTCATGACCTTGAACCTCGTCTCGAGTTGACACGCATGCGCGTTTCGCCACACGAGAAGAGGGTTACATCTAAAACAGCGCTTGCAGTTATGAAATATTACTGACTTGAGATCTCAAACAAAGGTAATAAAGAAATATTAAAATTTTTTTTATGTTGCATTGATTTAATGAATATGTTTAGAATGACTAAAACGTGATATGACTTATGGAAATAAGTTGTGATATGAAGTGAAAATATGTACTGAGTACCTCAGAGTGAAATTTAAAATAAATTATTACATTCAATAATGATAGAGTAGGCTACATTGTATATTATTACACAAAGTTGAATAATTCCGTAAATGATCAAACCGTTATATAATGGAACTTGAATTATTTAAAGCTAACGGATCTCGAACAATCGATGCATCCAAAATTTCATATAAACAACAACAACAAAAAATGTGTCTATAACTAATTCTAGTAACAGAAAATAAGAAATGTTAAATTAAAAATTTCGGAAAATAACTTTTTTAATATTACTAATAAGTATTTAGTATTTTTTGTAGGTAGCCACAAATTTTAATAAACAAAATTATTATATTAAAATTTCAATAATTTTTGAATAATAGGTTTAATAATAGAAATATTTTAATATTGTGAGTTTTTCTTTTATAATATCTTGTTAAATAATCCTAAAAATGATCTTAATATGACATAATGGAACTACAAAATAATTGACTCCAAAAACTAAATACAGCAAGAGAAAATGACATTTCAAAATTAAGAGTGGCAAAAAGGTCTCACTTCTAATATTTAACAGTTTTAGTAAATACTATGAGATTAATATACAAAAGATTATTTTAATTCGTAGAATATAATTTCAATAATTTTAAAATAATGAATTCAATAAATATTTTAATATACAAACAATATATAACCACTCTGAACCTATCAATTATACAGTACAGTTTCAAAACAAATGTATAAAATAAATAAAATTCACATTTATTGTAACCAATTTTATTTTATATTGTAAAGTTGTTTTATATTGTAATAATATTCTAAATGTCATTGATAGAAATTTCATAAGAGGAAGAAATTTAAATCGCATTTAAAGTTCAAAAGTTGAACCACTTAATTTACATTTAATTTTTTCGAACTTAATTTGTAGATCGTATATTATCATTTATAATGATTGTTTTTCTTTTTCAAATTTGCTGAGTTAAGCAAGATTACATTTTTTTCAAATTCTAAGATATATTTGCAGCCTGTTAAGATCCAACAACGAATTTACGTCATAAAATTACTAAGCAAAAATACATTTTCATTCATTTTAGATTATTTTTCTCAAAAATAGAAAAATTCTTAATAATTTTTTCTCAAATCTTATAAACGTCAAATAAAATCCATTAATGTTGAAACTTTATATATAAATTCATTTCTGTTCCAAAAAATGAAAAGTGAGAAAGAGCTGCTCTGGCTATATTTTTATAAAAATATCCAGCAAATGAAACGAAAAAAATATCCAGTAATATAAGGAAACTATTTTCTTATTTTCTTCTTAGATCAATAACGTGAAAGATTTGCCTGAAAAGACTTTTTCGCTCAAGTATTACATTTCTTAGAAAGCAAATAAAACTACTATTTCATGGTTCCTTCTTACAAAACACTGAAGAACAAAATTTTCATAATTCAGAGAAATGATATTTAAAGTCAAATTTATTTTCCATCAACTGTTTTTCAAGATGAAAATATTCTAAGATATGCTATCTCAATAGATCAGTGATAGGAGCTGCTCTAGTTTCAGAGGTCCCAACGAAAATAAAATGGAAGCACATATATTTCACTTTATTAAGCCAAATATGGCAGAGCAGATAAAAAAAAATAATAAAAAAAGACGCTCTGAGTGCTACTTATCCTTTCTACGCCACTGAACACTACATGGAAGGTGCTTCTGATTTTTAAGCATCAGTTCGCTGCTTTCAGTTGATATTTTACGATGCAAGAGTTTGTTTCAATAGCAGCAGCAAAAATGATAGAGCAAGTATTTCAATTTATAATGTCTAGTAATATTAAGGTAGACAGGAAAAATTCCTATGCCCAGAGCGCTAATTATCCTTCCTATGCCACTTAATGAAGCGAGCTTTTATTTGATTTTTTTTACGGAAAATTTGACTATTTCTGTTTGATTTATCAGGATACTACGATAGAGAAAATATTTAAGACATAATTTAAGTCATCGAACACGTTCGGAGCACTTTTTTAAAAAAACATGGTGTAGACATACTTTAACCGTATTTCTGGGTTTAGGATTATTCAAAATTAGTAATAGGTTGTCAATATTTGAAATAGATATTAATACTTTTTGAAAAATAGGCATTTAATAGCATAAATTTAACAAACTTCAAATCGGCTACACCAAAAACTATTTCTCCCAACCGAACAAAACTTATACCAAAATAAACTAAATAGTTTTCTCTAGAGAATGAACTACAAGCGTATGGCTATAATGATAAATAAAAATTTTAGAACCAGTCGGAGATTTATCATGAATTTTTTAGTAAATTTATGATATTATTATTCAAACAATAGGCTATAAATTAAAAAAAAACATTCACCCAATCCAAATTATTTTAGTTCATTTCCTAGAAAATAGTATAAAGACAAATTCCATCAAATTTCATAGTAATATGATAATTACATTTTGAGTTATTTGATTTGATGACAGTTATTTGATTTTATTTGCGTTAGGATATACACCAATAATCTTAAGGATATTCAGTAATCCTATAAAACCTTTGTTAAAATGCATTACAGACATAAATGCCCCTAATCTGAGGGTTTGGAGCTCAACAAAGACATCTTTAGGTACAAATTTCCACAAAATACCATTGAAACTCTCATTGGCATTTTGCCGCGCAAAAATTTTCCGTATTTAAAACTAAATTTGTGTTTATGCAAATTTTTATTATGTCTTTGGCCCTTTAAATCAGTACTTCCGGTTATTTAAATGCCCACTTCCGGTTTACTGATCATTACGAAAATATTAATATCTTAACGTAGATACAAAGTAAACCTGTTTTGGATAGCTCAAAGACTGGTCTACCCAATAAAAGAATTTATAAAATATGTCACTTTTACCGAAAATCGACCTTTTCAAAGAGTTCGGATACCTTAAATAAATTTCGGAATTTATCTAACATAGAACAAATAAATATATATATTTCATTCAAATTAGCGAGAGTGGCTCTTCGAAACTTTCTCAAATACTCTCTAATAAAGATATCCTCCGTTTTAGACCTATGGCAAGGCCGCATAAGAAAGGTGCTCAGATTTTTATTTTCAGAGTCCCGCAGATGAGAATTTTATGCTGCATAGTATAGAAAAGAAAAACGAATATGCATTTAAGATGTTTTTAGTGACCGATTAAAACCAAATTTTGCCATAGAACTAATTAAGAAAACTAATTATTTAAGTCACTGCATTTTTTAATTATCACCTTTATAAACATTCGAAATAATATATACTCACCTTTCTCACCTATTTAGCTCAAGATTTATAAAATCCACTCTTCAGATGCTGAAATTCAGATGCCAAATTTATTTTCTTAACACGCTATGTTTTTGTGCCTTATCACATTGAGATGTACAGACTAATAGGCGATTAAATACTATGTCGATTTAAATTCAAAATTCTATACAGACCTTTAAGCCTTAAATATACGTGTCTTTTTCCCATCAAACTCTATGTTTTATAATAAATGTGTGTCACTTGTACTTGGACAATCAGTTTCACTCTGACTGGATTCCATTCAAAATTTAATAGAAATCTACAAATTTGATTTAAAGACGATGTACCAAATAATTCCATCCATCTAACAAAAACGTTTTACAGTTGATCATGGTAAATGTTTTCCAGATTATCGTTAATCGTTATCCATCTTGGAGGTTTAAAAAAAATGGAGATTCCTCCACTCGAGTTCGAATTTTTGACGATTTCAATATTTTTCTGTCTACACTTTGTGTACGCGAAAGTAAAAAAACATCAAATACTTGCATATAACAAAAAAAAAAAAAAAAAAAAAAAAAAGAGGAAGAAGAACATAACGGCAACTGCAAACTTTTCCTTTTTTCATTCTTTCTCACGCTCATGGATCTCATAAAGTAGAACTAAATCAAATAATATTTCGATTTCCGTCTCCTCTTTGACATGCAGAACGAAAAATGATTGAATGTACCCCCTTTTTTCGTAAACTTAAAATTCAAACATGAAAGAAAAAAGCATTGAAAAAATTAGGGTACCATAGATAAAGAAAAGAAAAAAAAACGAAAGAAAGAAAGGAAAAGAAATCAATAGTTTATTACTAAAACGATAGAGCAGAAAACAGGTAAGTCGGGGGAAGGGGGAGCTGATAATGCATTTGGAATATAAAACTCTGAGAAAGGTGAGTTTTGATAAGAAATAAATTTTACCTTTCAAGCGTAAAAAAATAAATTACAGATTCAAAAGCTGAAATTTTCCAAGTTCTGAATCTTTAATTTATTTTCTGTTTTTAAATATTATTTATGTTACGTTTCTAACTTTTACAACTAATTTGAAAAAAAAAAATATGATTAGTTTAATATAAAAATCGTATTAAAATGTTTAATATAGCATGTCTTTTTGTAACAACATGTGACATGCATAGCACATAATAAATATATCGTAATAAATATATCTTGATAAGATATGTTTCAATCTTTCAGTCTCCAACTACCAAAAAAAATTATTAATTAAAAAATATCTAATTATAAAATTAATAATTAATAACAATAAAATTTACATTGCTTGAGGTAGCTAAAATAACAGGACAAATCTAAAGGAGAATTATAATCTTGAGATACCCCCTTTTCAACGATTCTATCTCACTAAAGAGGTGAGACGCAACAGGCTGTGTTCATTTCCAGAATTTGTTTTACTGTTAAATGTAAACATCACTTCCTTTATCTTTTCTCTCACTCCTATTTTGTCGATTTAAACCCATCCTAACGCATACACAAAAGCAAGGCGAGTTTTAGTATTATTTTTAAAGTATTATATTTAGTATTATATTACAAGTATTGTATTTAAAACTTGATTAAAATCACGTATGAGAAGAAAAATATCTTATTTTTTCCAGCCTACTTTCAGTAGATTGGAAAGTAAATAATAACATTAAATAAAAATTATAATAAAACATTAATAGTTTAAAGAAAAACTGAGCAAAAAAGCAATTTAAATGAATGATTTTATAAATATTTATTAAAAAATCCGAAATATAATAAAATAAAATAAATTTAGGTATATTTTGAGTTCCTGCATTACCTTAAAAATAAATTTTAAAAAGATGAGATGGCAATACTTTGAATTCAAAATCTGGCTAACAAGAATATATTGCTGTCGAAAAGTGTTTAAGAAACATATAAAACATAGGAAACATATTGACCTTTTAGGCAATGCAAAAATGAAATAATAATGAATGATAATTAATGAATTCGATTAGATTACGATTGAGAAAATTAATATTCTTATAAATAAAATTCTGTGCCATAATAATTTGATAGTGATAGCATGAAATTTATGTGTCATTTTTATTGGTGAAAACTGGGTAAGTTAAAAGGCTGCAATTTCAGCGACAAATTTCATCTTCATTTTTTACTGGTCCAATTCTATTTATTTATTTAATTAATTCTACACGCGCTTTATAAAACTGCTGACTTCAGCCTTTTCACACGCCTCATGTGAAGAGATAAAAAAATCCTTAATGCTCACAACATTCTTTCAAAGATACTAAGATTTCCCTTTCCTAAATCGACACGTGTCAAAGAAATCCCAATTAAAATCTCAGAGTAAAATCAATGAAAAGAAGAATTCCTGTCTCTTTTGCTCTTGTATAGCGAAGCAGACTAATGCACCTTTTATGATTTTTTTTGTACATATTATACCTTCCGAGATGAAATAAATCGAAATAAAATATTCAAAAGTTTCATCCTCAGTTCGGTCACGCAACTGCTAAAACATGTTTACACACACATATGGTATATATATATATGGTACAGTAGAAAAAAATATCTCCAGATCAAATATTCATAAGATTAAAAAACATCCTGATTACCACATTTTAGGCTAATTAAATGTGCGTGATGATTAACACTAATTGTTTGTTACAGCCGTTAGCAACTCAACAGTAACCTGACTGTTGAGTTGAGCATTCAATCAAACGTTATTATAAACGAACATGAAGCTAGTTTAAATGTATTACCGTTTTAAATATTTCTTAAAGTATCGGTAACGTCAAAAATATTCTTTTAACAGAAGAATGAATCATGTGCAACAGATTATATGTGCTTTAATAATTCCAAGTTAATTACCATGGCAGATCTAATCCTGCAAGGTTCTGCCATTCTTTTCTGGACTTTTCTAAAATGACGCAAGTAATGACATTTTATAACAAGTGAAGATAAACAGTCATTAGTCTTAACAGCTGAGCAAACAACAGAGTGCGGAAGAAAGAAAAAGATTTATTAACAAGATATATTTACAAGAGAAAAAGTTAACAATATCAAATTCTGCCCATCAGAATATTCATTTTTTGGCGCGGAAAACATGTTACCACTTATGAAAGTGTTGCTATTTCTTCTAGTGAAAAATCAATGAGCCGTTTAGGAATTTAAAAACCGTTTGTATTTATACATTATTATTTTTTATTATCATTTTATCATACCATTTCATTTTAAGTATTGCAATGATTAAGATACGAAGCAAAATACTGAAAGTCTTAGTTTAAAATCTCTTGGGAAATTGTCGCACTAGTCTATCTGATAATTAGTCATTTTCAAATTTCATATATTTCTATATGACATAACCAGCCATAGGTTATACAGAAATATAATAATATTTCGAATACGTCTAGTTATATCACAGGAGTATAGCATTGTTAGTTTCAAATAATATAGATGTTGGATTTTTCTTCTAAGATTAACTGTTTTATAATTATCTAAAAATATATATAACTTACAGTCGATGAGATGTTTCTCACTTTTATGTGTGGATTGAAATATAAAGAAGTATCACAAATAGGATGTATTTATTATCTGATATTCCAAAATATATGAATATTTTAGAATACGTGCATCGAGTCATCTAATCCCCATACGCCGTACATAGAAGAAATCCTCTGAATAATATAGATTCATTCGGAATCTCAAAACTGAATAAAATAAAACTATTATTTAAATAAAATCTGAAAAATAATAAATCACCTTGCGAAATTTATTTCGATATTCAGTGCTAAAATAAAAAAAGAAATGAACTCATTCTCCAATATTTTATCAACATTTCACCATCAATAAATAAAGAAAGAAATACATTACGCATCTCCACGAAAAAAACTAGAGAAATTAAATTACAGAAAACCCAGCTAGAGAAACAAAATACACAACCCTGATAAGATGAAATAAATAAGAAGATAAAGAGACCGACGAAAGAAAGTAAAGGATTAAAGAAGAAAACTAAATAAACAACTGATAACGAGAGAAGTAACGCTCGAAAATGCAGCATACAAGTATTTTTTTCGAACTCAAGATGTCACATGTAGCCCTTGGCGAAGAGAATTTTAAGTTAATCCTCGCTATATTATTGATATGAATGCATGAGAGAAAAGTAAGATAGTATTTGCAACAAAACAACGTCGAGAACGATTAGGATATACAAATAAGTAAAAAAAAAATATCTGATATTTATATAAATCATGTATGAGAAAAAAATTTATTCCCATAAACACATAATGAAAGATATAGATTTAGAATTCGAAAAATGTTTCAGAATTTCAATGTTTGCGGAAATAACAGTTGTTATTATATAGTCGTTTTTTTTTAATTATTATTATAACTAGAAAATAAATGTGTTGATCTTAAATTCGTAAAATGAGATTAAGTAAAAGTAGAGTCAATAAAAATCTTTTCTTTTGTGATTAAATGTGTGTATATTACTTTATGTGTTAATTATTATATGTTAATATTATTTTCACATAAAAGAACATTCATTACTTATATTTCCAATATCTAAATATTGTTTCAATTTTCCGCGTTTTACCGCCAAAGTAGCAGCTTCACAATCAGCTATTCTTCCCAATTTGGCAGATTCTCGCTCGGTCTTTCTTCGCACTTTGTTTGTCATCTATAATACTATTTAAAATGACAATGCAGGATACTTGTATTGCTTAGGTATTCAGACGATTCCTAGCCGAGACGAAAAATTTCCGTTATTCAAAAAAAGTAAACAAACCGGGAAGCTATTCAATAGTATAGTTACAACGAGTGCGTCCAAAAGTAGAACTAACAAATAATATTGTTTTAAACTGATTTTCTGTTAATTCAAACTTTACTTTTATTTTTTTTCATCATCATTTCAACGTCAAGTACAATATAAATGATGACGTAATAATAATTTTCATTAAATATTTCAAACAATACTGGCAAAACAAACCTCAAATGTCTTAGGTCAGGTGAGGCGCTATCTACCAATCACAAAGCGAATAAAACACAATATTTATATACATTTTTATATAATAGATACATTTAATTATATTTGTTGAACAAGTATATATTTTTTAATTATGTGACATAGTGTAAGCTTGAAAAGCATACTAATACATAAGTTAACGATCATATTAATAAGATAATACTGAAAATATCGTAGGCAACTGCATATCCAAAGCAAAACAAAATAATTTTAAAATTCAATTACTGCATTTCTCTGTCATGGCAGCTACAAAGGAAAAACAAACTGTACTTTTCTCTTTCAAAAATTTACTAAATTGTCAGAGATGCATTTGAGCATTTTTTTTTACACTAAGTAATTTATATAATAAGGCATTTCTTTTAATAAACTGGTCAAATTATTTCACATTTGAATTCGTTTTTAATTTAATCAACATGCTAATGATTTATTTTTAGATTATTTTTTTTATTATTTCCCTAACCTTGCAAAAATTAATTTGCTCTTATTTATTTATAAGAGAAAATACTTTATTACATTCATGATTACGCATCATTTATTCTAGTGTAATGTATCATTAAAGAAGAAACCCGATGTTTATAAACATACTGAGGTAAATATGGTTGTTGTAATAAAATTTATTGGACCCTGACCAAGTATAATTGATTAAGTGTTAAAACTATCCTAATATTTTACAATTAACAGAATTTCACAACTAGGTGAATAATATTTTTAATGCGACTCCTCCCTTAGTTTAATGGCTCTAGACTGTTGCCTATACTCACTTGATGGAAATGAGCCAATGCGGACAGTTATAAATATTAAACGATATTTTGTAATAATATTGTAGTACTTTATTAAAAGTACAACCATGGACTACTTTCTAAAGATGCTGATGAAATAATGAATACAACAGTTGAACTGTTCAAAATTTCATTCCAAACTAATAAGAGCACTGTTACGCCCAAACGAATGTGTCATTAACAAACATAATGGCAAATACAAACAAAGGAGCCTTTATATTCGCACTCACTATGACTAAAGATATTCGTAGCAGTGGGTCAAAAACAACTCTTGATTAATAGAATCTTTCAAAACATCCTTTTTCGGGTCAGTCTATACCTTTACTTGAAAAGATCGAGTGTTACCTTCAGCTTGAATACAATAGGACGATTTCATCCCAAAAATTATTAGATTATTTAGTTGAGATAGTTCCATTCTTTGAGTTCAGACTGGTGAATAGCTAACAATTTTCACCTTCAGCTTGAATACGATAGGGTGGTTTCTCCCCAACGATTATTAGGTTCTTTTAATGAGATATGGTCCTATTTATTGAACTCTGATTGCTCACTAATTTTTGAGCTTATCATTAATTATGCAAGAAACCTCTTTTTTAATTAGAGCTTTATTCAAATGTTCCCCCATAATGTGTGCAGAAGAACAGTTCATCGAAAATTTGTTCTATGCATACATAGACGCCTATTATGAAGAACAGGGCAGTATAGTCCCATGGTAGAGTCATGGATTCGACACACAATTCTTTAAATGATCACTTGGATCTGGAGTATATTATATTCGTTGAGGCTAAATGTCCAACCACTTAAGTGCTATGGTAATTTCAAAAGAAGGTATCATTTTATGAAATATGACCAAAATGAAATCTAACAACGAACTAAAAACACGAAATCTATCGCTAATTAGCCTATATATACTTTCAAAATGGAAAGTTAAAAAAGGGTGTCCCAAAATTAACTCAAGATTTGAATTTACAACTATTAGTGCAATAAAGTGTTGGCAACCCTATTAAAAAAACCATTTGACAGCTGATAGTTTAGAATTAGTTCAAATGGATCGTTACATGATAGAACAGCATGTTTTCATTGTTGAACAATATTTCAAAGGTAATGAAAGTCTGGTGCCCACAGTTCAAAAATGTGAGATTTGGCCCCCTAGATCATGTGATTTAACACCATTGGATTTCTTTTTATGTGGTTATATGAAGTCAACGGTCTATGCCAATAAGCCCACAAGCACGCGTGCATTGAAGGAGGAAATTAAACGCTGCATCAACAAAATTCAGTCACATTTATGCAAAATGGTCATGGAAAATTTCAACAAAAGAGTGCGGGTGTGCCAACAAAGCCGTGGAGATCATTTACCCTATGTGTTATTCCATACATAACCCTATCCTGTATGATTCAATAAAAATATAACAGTTTAAGCAAAAAACTGTGTTTTTTATTTAATTCAAATCTCATGTTGCTCTATCATGTAACAGGTCCGTTTTTACTAACTCTAAACTTTTAGCTGTCAAAGGATATTTTTAAGGTTTAAAAAGACTTTACTGCACGAATGGTGACAAATTCAAATCTTGCGTTAATTTTGGGACACCCTTTATAACTAAGCTAATCACATTTTTTGGAAAAGAATATGGAGATCTGAAACAATAATCTCTGGATCATATTCCGATATAAAATCGATGTTAACATGGATCTCAAGCATTAGTACAAAGGTCTTCTTGCCAAACGTGCAGTTTCAACTTTTAAGTGTTTAAGTAAACATAACTAACAAAAAAATAAACTGTAAGAACCAAGTTTCTTTCACTTTGCTTCTTATCTTTTTCTTTAAAAAAAAAACTAAGATAAAAATGTATTATCTTTCTATGTAATATCTCTTTGGACTATGAAAGATGACAATTACTTTTGAACCGCTTTTATATTATAAGACATTAATTTTTTTTTTAATTTAAAAGGAATTTCTTTTTTATAACATTTTTAAAAAAATAATCTGAAGCGAAAACTTAAACAATAAAAAACTTTTCCTTGGGGGGGGGGGGGGGTTATAAGCAGCTTTATGAGTAAAACGAGGAAAATAACAGAGGCTTTTTAGCTAAAAGCCCATTCAGCCTGCTTTAAAAATGCTGTAGCATACAGAGTGAATCATTATAATTGATTCAAACAGTCCTCCCAAGCTCTCAGCGGCGCAATTATAAAAATCTAAGGAAATTAAATTAAAAAAACGAGAAACATTCCTCAACATGAGGCACTGTCTCGAACTGAGCGGTGACATCCCTTTCATTTAATTCTAGGCATTAATTACGAAAAATGCGTACTCGCCTAGTTCAAAGTAAACTCGAAATCAAAGGAGAAGAGCTTTTGAAATGAAATATTTTACCGTAGATAAGCGAGGCGATTTTTCCCCCAACTCTAATGAGATAAGAGAGCCCATTTCTGTCGATCGAATCATTAAATCACAGAGCAGATAGCGATTTCCCGTGTTTAATCCATTATTTCCTTTTATCTATTTTTGCACTTTTGAAACCTCTCATATATTATTCAGTCGCTTTAAAGAGCTGTTTAGAGTGCCCAAGCGAGGTTCGATTATTTCCAAGTAACATTTTTTTTAATTAGCTGATATACAAATACAAAGAAATAATGTTGATGTTTTTCGTAAAAAAAAGAGAATTATGAAGTAATTATTTAGTAGTGAATTATCAATAACCTACACAAGCATAAATATAAACTCATGTTCGAAATATGTGAAATATAAAGGAAATGATTGCTACAGAAACAGATAATGAGCTGTTGTAGTAATATTATATAAACGAATTGAGCCCTAGTGCTTTGCACTTTTAGACTTTATGAAAACAGTTAATGAGAAAAATCATAAATTTCAAAACGTTTTACGTGAAATAATAAAATAATAAAATTCTAACATGTTACATTTAATTTTTAAATTTCGTGCTTTCATTCTTTTAGAAAACGTGATATAAAAATATATTTTGACTATTATTTAAAAACTTTTGTCGTAGGAAAATGCATTTAATTTTTCAAATCTTTGTCTTTCAGTCCAATGTATTTTTTTTCTGTGTCATTATTTCCTCTTGCATCTTATTTAAATTTTCTATCTTATTTTTCTGTGTTTAAATTTCATCGATCACGTTCTTAAATCTTAACTTCCAATTTATGATAATCCTCTCTGCAGATTGTGCCATTCATTTACGTGTTTTAACTAACTTAAATAGCATTAAAATATTAAAAGATGTGTAATATTTTTAATTTAATTAGCACCAGAAAAACGAAAATTAAAAGTAATCTTCACAAATTCTAATCTTTCAGAATCATTAGGTCAACTGTTTTTTTAACATTTCAATGTAAAGGCTTAATCTATACTTATAATAAAGCTCAATGTGTGTGTGTGTGTGTGTGTGTGTGTGTGTGTGTGTGTGTGTGTGTGTGTGTTGGCGCTCTACAGACCAGACCATTCAACCTACAGCTACCAAATTTGGCACGTGTATACCTTGGAGGCCGGGAATGTGCACCTGGGGGTTATTTTTTCGAATTTTTAACTAGAATTTTATTTATTTAAAAATTAAGCGAAATTTTGACATGTTTCTGCTATAACTGCCGAAAATATTACCGCACAAAAAAATTTTTTTCATGAAGTTAAAGATAAAAAATTTATCTTTTAAATGATACTACTGTTTTAATCTTAAAATTAAATTTCTATTTTTAATGAATTTTTAAATAAATATTTTAACTATGTTTTTCAATAATTTTTTTTGTCAAAAATAAAAATGAGGATTAAGCACGTTTCTCATTCATGAGAAAAAAATAGCTTTTTTCAAAGTGTTGCTATCACATTGATTAAAGCTCTAACTGAAAATAAATTAAATCTTTTTGGAAATGAAATCTGCAAAATTATGATTTTCGGCAAGTGTATGTAAGAAATGAAACAAATATGAAATATTATTTTTTCTAAAAAATAAATTCAAGAAAAATTATTTTATGATCTTTTACACTCTCTATATAGGGTGTTTATTCAGTCCCCGATCCATTTTGATATTTAATGACTCATAAAATAATGAAGATGTAAACAAACTTATGGCATTTATTCATGGAATAACTCGTATATTTTCCTTTTCAGGTTTGAATATTTTTACTTTTGTAAATATCGTCTGCGCGTGTTTTTAATTTCAGATAATTTCATTTTCCAGTCTAAATATCTGTACTTTTCTAAATATCGTCTGCTTATTAATTGCATTTTTCTCTCTTTTGTTTTTGGCAACTATTAAGATGTTATGTTTATTTTTGATGTGTTTCCTCTAAGTAGTACTTTTGTATGTGATGTTTTATTCGATCGGATATTAAGGAGAATGCATACACCGCAAGAGAAAGCACAGATTTTATGGTGTCATAGAGTTAATTTCCAATCAACTAAATCACTGACTTTTAAGAGTTAATTTCAAATCACTTAAACTGACTGATTTATGAAGATTTGAATATCACTATTCAATAAAAAAAGGATAATTTTAGATTTTTCATCGATCGTTTCAAAGAAAATACGCCAATAAGCGCACAGGTTTCTGAAGATTAATTGGCCTAAGATTATGAAAATGGTGAGTTTTTCTAAATTTTTAATATTTAAAACTTCATAAATAAGTCTTAGTTGATCGTGGAAAATAGAAACATTCATTCATTTATTTAAAATTTGGTGTGTCCAGAATATTTATCAGAATATGATACCTTACTGCATTAAATTTAGACTTCAAAATTTTTGTAATATATTTATAAGCAGGAACAAAATATTATTATTGATTTCATTTTAATCCTTTTGAAAGCAAAACTAAAAACTGAATTTTATACTGAATCTCAGAAATTTTTGTTCAATTATTGTTTGAGATATTACATAAACTATGAAAAATATTTTGTAGTTAACATAAGACTTAAATACCGAGCGATTCTGTTTGCAATACTCATATTCAATAATAATAATAATTAATAAATAACAATAAAGATGATTAATAAAATAAAACGCTTGGTTTTATTAAAAAATATCTTAATATTAATTGCAATTTCATCATTTACATTTTTAATTAAAGTTGAAGTTTTACCGGAAATGGCAACAAATTAGCAAAATATATATAGTAAATTGAACGAAACGATCTAAACAATATAAGTTTGGTATGACTATCAAAATTTGAAGATTAAAAATGTTTTGTTTGAGAATCCTTTAAGAGACCAGTTACTTAAAATATTTAATTGAAAATTGTAGCGAACGGTAATACTGGCGAACCGGCTGGTCGCCAAAGGCGGCTAGTCCTTAATAAGTCTTTACCTTAAATTGTTAAAAATATGAAAAAGCTTAATTCTTAAGTGCCCAATATTCTGCGCTTCAGTCTTTATATGTTTCATAACTTAAATTTAAACACTATTACAAGATTTCTTTCTTTTTCTTTTTTCTTTTTTTTTGCATTTTCCAGTTCAGTTTTTGGTTTCGTTTTATAATAATTGTGGCTTCTGTTTTATCAAAAGACTTATATAAGCTGTTAAATTCAACATTGATTGATATGCAATTAATATAATGATTAGTGCAGTTAATATGATGTACGAACTCAGTGCATTTAATAGCTCTATAAATTTAAAAATGAAAAATTCTGTTCTTACTTCCTCTCTCAAATTCCAAATCAAGTAGTACAGCATATTGAAAAAACTCACCTGTAAAAAGCAAAAGCAAAACGTAAGATATTATCCAAGGAAATAATGTTCATACATTTAATTTTATCATACATTTAATTAACATCTTATTAATAACATACATCAAATCACAGCATTGAGGAAAACATTAGCAAAATATTATATATATATATATATATAGCATAAATCTGTTTTATTTTTTCACGATATGAAAAATTTGTGCATGGGGACGAAGTTGGAACGCATTCCTTCGCACCAAATGCTAGAAGCAAAGTGACAAAAATGTTTAACCTTAGTAATTTTTCGGATTTTGATAGGGATTTGTTTCACACGTATCGATTTAGAAAAGGGAATTCTTGAAAGGAATACGTAGGTGTCAGGGATATTTATCCCGTCGCTCGTAGCGTGGGAAACGAAAGAGTCAGCAATTTTTTAGAGATTGTATAAGAAATAATGAAATTAAAAAAGAAACTTGAGCTAATTTAAGGTAAAAATCGATTAAAATTAAATTTAATTAAGAGATATCAATGCACATATATCCTGGACTAGATGAAGCTATCCTAAAATTATCATCTAAATTGATTCTTTCAATCCGTAATAAAAACTAGGTACAAAATCATTCCTCACAAAATTCAGCACTAAGGAATTCTTCGGCAACTTTAATTCATCCCAACTATGTCAAAGTAGAAAATAGCGCAAAATGAAAGAAAGAAAGTTACAGCTCACACTGACCTAAGACCTATCAAAAGTGATCAAAATCTTCTATTTCAATACGGGAGACTTATGTTTGACCTTAAAATTATTTTTATTCGCACATAAATCAAAACTCGCTTAAACGAGTACAGGTCAAGACATCATCCTCATGGAAAAAGCACCTCACGCAACTGCAGAACCGTAAGGGCACATAGGTAAAAGGATAAGAAGGGGAAACAAGACACACACCTGCGGATGCTAGTTAATTTCCGCCATCTCAAGCGCAAAAAAGTGATGCCATAAACAGGTTTCTTTCTGAGAAGAGAGGAAGGTCAGCAAGCTGTTGTCTTCTTACCAAGAAACGGAAGATGAAGAAAAACAGCACTGTTCCGAGTTTTAATAAAGGAAGTACCGAGCAAAAATAATTTCTTATACATGATGTTCCGCATTGCTAAGATTAAGACATCGTCATCCGCTGATAGCCCATTAGAAAAACAACTGCATTTGTAAACAAATAAGAAACACGACTGTAATGCATTTTGTTATATGTTAAATACCGCTGTGGTTAACACTGGCTAATGAGATCTTGTTATTTTAAAATGCTATTCCTGTAGCATTAAAAACAATCCCATAAATAGGAATGTATCATTAATATACACCGTACAAGGTTACCACCAATTAAAGCTAATTCCGAAACCATTAACTATAAGTATTTAGTTGGGGAAAAAAGCTTTAAATTAAGCGGAGAATCGGATTTCATGTTATTCCAATTAATAAATACATAGCAGAGAAAAATTATGAAACAAAAACTTCAATATAAGTCTCTGATCTTAATATATATTTTAGTTAAATATTAGCCACCTTTGTTCCCGTTGTTCGTTCAGATAATTGACTTTTTATGTTTTTAAACGATTAATATAGGATGCACTTTCATAATTTTCACCTTGTTATTTGATACGAACTGAAAAAAAATGAAATTTAATTGAACCAATCTGCTGTAAAATACTGTGAGTGCAAATTAAGAAGTCTGTATATAACGAACTAAAAACAGAAGAGAAAATATTATTTCAAATTTAATGTTCAAAGAAAGTAATTTCTTATATCTTAATAATTTTAACGTTGGCAAAAGTATGCAATCGGTTTCATGGATGAGTTTAGATTTCGTCATAAGATTAGAAACATTGCTTCTGATTGTGCATCAAATTAAATATAAGAAATTATCAAAAATAGCAACACAAAAAAATACACATGGAAAGTAAACCGTTAATATAAAAAAAAGCAATTTTTGAGTTTTAAGACAATGCAAAAGTTATTTCTGAGAGATATTAATTTTAGAAGATATGGTCATCAATTTCCATAATTAAGTTATAGCGATTGCCCATATGATAGTTAAGTAGAACTCGATAAAACTTTTTCGGCTATTTCTTGATTTTCTTAGCACTTTCTTGCCTCAGATTTAATGGAGTTTGGGGGTTACAGTATTTCTGATAATATTTTGAAATTCTATTGATTAGAGAAGCATTGCAGCTGTAGAAGTGTTCAATGAACCAATCGAACCATATTTTACATTTCAATGCTGCCATCCGGCAATAAATAATAAGAGCGATTTCTGTGACACATATGTGAGCGTTTTAAGATATTGATTCTAAGCGCACCAGCAACTGAAATAAAAAATATTCCATTTTTCTAGATCAAAACTGACTGAGTTATGAAACTTTGAATTTCATTATCTGACTAATCAACAACCAACTTCGAAGAAATGGAGCCCATAGCCCCCCCCCTCTGTTACAGAGCTGGAACTAAATAGATACACATCAATTTGTTCCCCCCTTTTTTTTTTCAAATTGGTCAATTTTAGTGGCACTACGACGAAATTTTATATTTCTTTAATCCTTTACATTTTTTCCTTGTGAGAATGTTAAAGCTTTTTCCATGCAGTAAATAAAAGCATTCAAGGAAGCAATACAAACACTCAATATATAATATATTCTTTAAGAAATGCATTTTCCTACCTTTTTAAATTACCGTAACGCAGATTTTATTGACAAAGCAATTATTTAACAAAACTTAGTCAGTAATTTATCATGACAAACAGCTTCAAATTATAAATAGAAATATACTACTTTTAATCAATTTTTCCACGCTGAAATTATCTTTGAGACTATTTAAAAATGATATGAAAAGGTAAGAGAAAAATAATTATTTTTATTGGTTAATTAAAGCTTGAGCTTTTTAATTTCATTATTTATTTGCAGGTTGGTTAAAAATTGCAAAAGCGTGAAAAGTTGATAAAAATACTTTAAGTATATGGGAATTTTGCATTTATAGTATATTATAACATATACAGGGCGCCCATAAATAACCGACCCTCTTTTAAAACTACCTGCACGCGAAACTATTGTTTAGAAAGTTCTCAAATTTTGTGTAAGGAAATAAAAGAATGGGAATTAGCTTTAATAAACAAAAAAGTTCAAAATTTCGCTGCCAGAGGGCATTTTTTATAGAATTATACATTATGACAGTTTAAAAATTTTATTACAACGAAACATGTTCAACAAGACAGCCATCATTTTCAGCTATTATCTGGAATCGTAAGATAGCATATTCCAAGATTGACAGAGTGTGTTCTGGGGAATGCTAAGAAGATGTCGTGAAAGGCTGTCTTTAAATTAACATAAATTACTTAGGTTATTAAAATTTAGCAGATGTTTCAAATGCTCCCAAAGCCAAAGTCGGTGATTACAATCTGGAGATCGAGGAGGCTGCAAATCAAGATAGTAGCGGTTGATGATACATTTTTCTATGAAGTAATTTTTAAAGACGTACTTAACAAATATAAGGAGGGGTTCCATTTTACATAAAAGAAATGTGCGTGAAAATCACTGGCGTGCTTGCAGATACGAAATAATTTTATTTTGTAACAATGATGCATATCGCTGTCCAGTGATCAAGAAAATTATTAGACATCTTGCACTTAATTCTTTGAAGAAATACGGACCGAGAATAAAAGACGCAATAAACCCACAGCATGCCGTTAATTTTGATGATTGCAACGGAGTTTTAAGAGTGAATGTAATTTTTTGGTTCCCGACTTTAGCAATTGTGAGTATTCATCGAACTGCCCAAATGGAAATGAGCTTCATCTGTTCAAAGGATATTCAGAAACAAACTCGAAGAAAACAAGCGACTGAAGTGAGAACCAGTGTCAAGTACCAAAATCATACGGAAGCAACCTCTGCATAAGCAGAAACTCGTACGGATAACATCAGCAGAGACTATGTATGGTATTTTGGAGAGTTGAACGGGGTATATCTTCTGCAACGACGAATACCGGCAATACGTTGATAGATTTTGCCCTCTTCCGCCTGATGTGCAACCTCCTTCATTGCTTCTGTTAAAACAGGTTTTCTCCTTCATCCAGAATTTACGCGGTTCTTCAAATTTGGCTTCCATTAATCGAACATTTTTAAAATCCAATGGATTGTATGCTCTTTAAAGTCCAATATTGCAGTAGAGCAACTCCTATGAAATCATAGTTTTGGTAAACCAATTTAATTAACAAAGCTCGATCTGGTAACGTAGTAATAACGAGTACATTGCAAACAAAATCTCTGCGTTTCTAGGTTTTATAAAAGCTGCTGCGTGATGTGGACAAAAATTTGCGCATTTGTTTCTTCTTCTTCGTTCGTTTAAATCTTTTATTCGAAAATTAGTTTTCGAAATGAATCAATTCGAAAATTAGTTACAAGTTTTCGATCGAGTGCTGTTATCGAGTGGCACCTAGTTAAGAAAACTAATGCTTTGTAGTTACTCGTGCATTCGAAAATAAATTTTGTATGAAAACTCGAGTGCCTGCATCTAAAGGACACTGCATCAACATTTGAATGTTTTGCTTTTATCAAAACAAGTTAACTGTCAAAATAACTGTCTTTTTAACTTTTGTAAATTTTTCAGAGCAGTGAGCTCAAGTGTATTCGATGGCAGTTATTATTAAAAGTATAACAAAGAAGGTTTTTGAGCGTTTTAATCAAATTTTACAATTCACTTAAGAGATTTGTGCAATTATATGAACAAAAGTTATTGAGTTAAAGAGACATATAGATAAAATGGTTGTGAAATCTAAATAAAGAACCATTTGTAAATGTATAGTTAATTAAAAAACGTACTTTAATAAAGAAATAATGAAAGAATTTTTATTCGCTTGAGTGAATTTCCATTCCATCATTATATAACTTTTCATACTTTGTTAATGATGATTTCGCCAGT
>JAPMOR010021442.1:212063-237951 GCA_026543865.1 Argiope aurantia
AAAAGGAAATGGAGCCTTTTTAATACAAAAAAGAAATACAAAAGCCAAAGAAATCGAAATGAAAAAAAAATCACCAAAAGAAATATCGATATTCCATCGCGAAAAAGCCACTAATGTAATCGAAGAAAAATAAAATTCTAGGCACAAAAGGAGAGAAAAAAAATTAACAGGAAGAAAAAACAAATAAAAAAAGAGGAAAAAATGGGGGGGGGGGAAGAAAAGAAAAGGAAGAAAAGGCGATAGAAGCAAAACTTTAAAAAAGAAGGAAAGCCTGAAAACTTCATTCGAGTCTTTTCAGACGATTTTGAGATTGGCGTTAAGCAACTTTTAGAAGCAATTCTGTTATTTCTTTTTAATAGCAATTGAAGAAATGAAGTAATGTTCCATAAATGAGTCGATCCAATTAATGGAATCAAAATCTAAAAAGAAAAGATTTGTGGAGACCTTGATGCGAAATTAATGGGAAAAAAATACTAAATAACTTTTAAGAAATAAATTCAGGAAATACTAATGTACAAAAATCAGAGTCTGAAAGCAAATATTAAGGGATATAAATCTGATTGTTTCTAGGAACACTTACTTTAATTGCATTTTCAAAGATTTTAACCCATTCACTGCAAGATAAATTTATAGACGCTCAATTTTACAGCAGTTTCCTACGAGATATCACATAAATTACAGTGAATGGGTTACGCAATGTTTTTTCGTATTAAATTATGAATTTTCGATGTTCAACATTTTTAAAAAATTATAGTTAAATTTTATTATATTCCTTATGATATTTAAAATTAAGATAAATATCACTGAAAAACCACTAAATACTAAATAAATAATAGAAATAATTCTAATCCCTTTTAGTCTATCTCGTTCAGTCGAATCTACGGAATAAAACTCACTAGAAAGAAGATTTGGGGTATCTCCTGTTGATAGAGCATCTAGGAATGACTCAAGTAGAAGTCAGATTTTTTTTTGACATTGTTGTCTTCTTAGAGGACTTATATGAGAAACTAGATCACATTTATATTCGCTTAGTGAAAAGTCTCCAGTAATCACCCTAACATTGGTCAACAAGTTTTTAAATAATGCTACATCGCATGTTATTAGACGCTATCATAACTATTGTTCGCCAATGGCATGGAACTGATAATACACAAGTATATTTATTTTAGTGTGCTCAAGAAAGTTTCCGGAAGACCACTCACGTTGGATCTGTATATGATGATATGTTTATTTGCATTTTTTTTTTTTTACAGTATTTAAACTTGTGCATTTATGAACCTTCCATTGTTACAAAAGATAGGATCATAAGAAAACAACAAAAAATTTATGTTGAAACTGGCTATGTTTCTTGATGCCATAACCATATATATATATATATATATATATAAACCTATAACTTTAAAACGAAAACTACGCCAAACGATACGTGAACTTCGATCACGATTTTCAGAAACGGGGTCTTTTAGGATCAATAGCACAAATTGGATAAACAGATCGTCGACGTTGCTATTTAATATGGCATGAAGTATCGGAAATGGTATTTTTTTAAAAATAAATTGAAAAGAATTTTGGATTTTTTTTACATTGGAAATAGCTCAGATTCTTTCATTTCATATTTAAAGTTTTGCTGACTTTTGAAATATTTCCAGAGAAAAATATTGCTAAACTAGCGGGAATGAACTCTTGAAAACGTTCAAACTTAATAAAAATATTGTCAACACCATCCGATTGGCATAAAATTGCGAAGGTAAGGCCTTGAAAGCCAGAATATTCAGATTTTATTTTTTGCACATGAGCGCTTGCTTTGCATTACAATAAAAAAAAAAAAAAAGACGAATTTGCATTTTGGGCAATCAATGGAACAATGAGTCAGTTTATTTTAGCAACATAATAAATTTCATTCATTTAAATCATACAGTTTTTGAGCAATTACTTCCATGTGCATCTGAGAGTACAAACAAGCAGATGATCAATTCTTTGGATGGATTTGGTTCAAAACTTGATTTTAAAAAATCAAGCCTTAAAAACTATGCACCAAAATTCCATCTATACAAATTTTTGCCTTTTACTGCATTTAAATGCATGCGTAATTACAACTCAGCAGACCGATTTGATTCGAAATCGAAATATAATAAAAATCCATGTTTTAAATGTGAAGTCCGCTTTCCAAATTTATCCTTTTAGTTCTTTATGTAATTATTGTGTTCGCATTTAATCAGGCAATCAGACAAATTTTCTAAAATTGGATTTCGCTCAAAATTTGGTAAAAATTTACAAATTTGGTGCAAATGAATTTCATACATCCAGCTCAAAGCGTTTCTGAATTATCATATGCACAGGAGAAACACAATTTCCAAAAATGTGTTTTTCGACACAGAAATGTCTGAAAACCAAAATATCGACGATAATAATAATAATTTTTTAATGATCACAATATTCTTTGTATACTTAGTGTCTGCGAAAATAACCAACTCCTCAAAATTTTGGAAATCAAATTGTTTCCTCAAAATTTTCTCGCATAAACTCTAATAAACTCGTCAAACCAGAGAACGCCTTACATAGCGTGCAATTATTGCAAAATATCAGAAGAATGGCAAGAATTTTGCAACTTTACTGAAACTATCGTGTCATCCTTGGCGAGTTCTTTGGCGATTAATCCCTGGCATGTGGTTAATAGTATCCATAAATCGAATTTGTATTTCCGACACGTTTTTCTTAACCAATAGAAACAAATATTTGGCATAAAACTGCACTTGCCATCACAAAATCTCATTTCAAATTTGATACATTTAAGTCGCTGTGTCTTTGCATTATCGAGTTCACATTTTTCTGAAAGTACAGACTTACAGACAGTCAAACCGTATTTGGATTTGGCTTACAATTTGGCAAGTGTCTACATTATAGATATTAAATCTGTGTATCGAATTTTATCTATGTAGCTGCTTTGTTTTGTTATATTTCGTGTTATATTCGAACAATCGGACAGATGAACCTCGTTCTGAGCAGATATTATTCAGAATTTTATCGAAATCTGCAAATTTAGTATAAAGACTGTTTACCAAATTTCAACCGTATAGCTCAAAGCCTTTTTGAGTTATCTTTGACACAGTCAGACAGATGGACATTTTCCAAAAATGTGTTTTTCAAACTCAGGGAGGTTTAAAACCTGGAGATTCGTCAAAATCTCGAGGTTTTGATTTTTTTGACGAATACTACACTTTCTCTATACTACGTATACGAAAAGGTAAAAAGGATGCAAAAATTTTCTCATTTTAATTAGAACATGCTTAATGGTTATAGAAATCTTAAACTATGAAATAAGATAGTCTTGGGATATCTATTCTAAAACTGGATTTAAAACAAAATTTTAAATTTTACATGCAGATAAATTTTAAATAGTTTATAGGAACCAGGCACGAGAAAATCCAGTTTTCAACTCTTCGTAAAGTTACCAAGGCGCGATTCAGGGTAGGAGGGCAGTGAGTGTTTATGGTGATTCAAGTCGATTAGACTGTTGGATAATTCGTGTTGCTCTATATCGTTTGTTAAATTTTGTTCATGAACATTTCATACTATGTCTGTGTTTATTTGCGAAATGAGAATCTATGAAATATTCTAGCCTTCCAACTATGAAAAGGATGAACTTA
Organism: Argiope aurantia; assembly: GCA_026543865.1. Lineage (NCBI taxonomy): Eukaryota > Metazoa > Arthropoda > Arachnida > Araneae > Araneidae > Argiope > Argiope aurantia. Next base: position 215,711 of record JAPMOR010021442.1, read on the forward strand.
AAACTTTCAACCTTAATGGGCATGTACGCCCCGGACATCAGAACTTATTCCTTATTGGGTAAATAAATCCTACTTTTACATGGGTTATCGTAAAAAAAGGGCCAGTTTTACATGGGATTTAAAATTTTTATCATGCAAAAGTTGAGTCCGAAAGGGTTAAACAGCATCTATGTAATAATATTAAAATGATTCATAATGACGGATTAAATCTATTGAAATAGACTTGTTTCATGTTATACAATAAAAATAACGGGGATTTCATACTTTGGATCTGAAGCATTAAATCACATGGGTATTTGATGCTTTTCATGACGTTATATAGCAGTGAGAAACAAAGAAATACTATGACGTGATATAGCAGCGATCTGCAAAAACAGTACTATCATAATTTTTTTTAAATACAGTAACTTTTTTTCTTCATACTCTTCTTAATGCTTCTTAGCTTAAAAAACTATAAGTAGATTATTAGTTTTTTGGCTATATGTTTTCTCTCTTTATTTTGAAATATAGTAATGATGGAAGATATTGTCATGGAATACGGGATATATCAAACAGGATATGTCCTTATCTTCATTTCCTTTAATAGTCAGGAAGAATATTCTGCGTTCAGAGTGCAGTTACCATTTTTCTGACTACATTGATAAGAAATGAATTCAATAATGCCATAATAACTACACTGACCCTTTCGCATACAATGATGAGTTTGCGTATTGAATTACTGGATTTTTAATTTTTTAATTTGCAATTAAAAATATTAAGGAATTTAAAATGCAAAAATCACTTAAAAACACTTCAATATCTCAAATGCCCTTATAATATTATAAAGATCAAAATAATAATAATAAATGTTTCAAATAGGATGTGTCATCTAATTAGGAAGTTAAAAAAAACTTGTAGGTCAAAAAGTTGAAGTGATTAATGTAAAGTCATCCAAAATAAAAGATCGAAGTTTTGTTAATAATAATAATTATTATTATTATTTTAGTGCTTTTGATTTTTAGCCAGAAAATTAAACTTAGCTCAAACTCTAGTTATTGGATCCCTGAAACAAAATCCATCTTCTGAAACTCTGAAAGATCTTTAATCTCCGCTAATCTTTAATTAATTTGTGTCGATTAATCGATAAAGACTATCGGCCTCGGCGCTGTCGGAAAGGAATATTATTTTTAGAAATGACTTCAATTCGGAAACTAACCAGATAACCCCCTCTTATCAGTTTTAACCATAAAGAGCTAAGCAAAACACGTCCTGGGCCATTATTCAACCCTTTTGTTTCAAAGAAAGAAATTATCTAATACATGTCCACGAAATATTGCTTCTAAACTGTCAATCATGTATTCATTTATAAGAACAAAACCTAAACAGGATTTAAATTCTAAATTGGCAATACGATAAAATTCAGGAAAGGTAGTTTTTTATTAAAATGATTATAATAAATACATGATTATGGGATAAGCAACAAATACGACAGAAAATCCACTGCGCATCTTGCATGAAAAGAGCAAATAATAGTTTATAATTTTATGCCATATATTATTTTTATATCATTTGATGAGATAATAATTTCATTGATATAATATACATATAATTATTTATACAAGATGTCCCTGAATTCATGGTCCAAACATTAAAGTAATTAAAATACATACAAATAATCATTTTTTTTCTTTTTTTGTACAGCAGTATGCGGTCAGTAATGGAAAGTGTAAATGGAACAAGTAGGGAACAAGGACGGAAAATGTATCATACAAGACTCCAATTGACTCTGATGAGGATCTCATTGAAAAATCTTCAATTGCTGTTGCAATTGTTCGTGAAAGACTAGGCATTCTCGAAAGAGTACGCCAATTGCATATTAAATGCTATCAAGCCTGTATCGATGTTGGTGGTGATACATTGGTGCACTTATTGTAATACTAGCCGCCTTTGGCGACCAGCCGGTTAACCAGTATTACCACTCGCTACAATTTTCAATTAAATATTTCAAATAACTCGTCTTTTAATATCTTCTCAAACAAAACATTTTTAATCTTCAAATTTTAATAGTCATACCAAACTTATACTGTTGTTTAGATCGTTTCGTACAGTTTACTATATATATTTTCCTAATTTGTTGTCATTTCCGGTAAAACTTCAACTTGTGGAAATGCTGAAATTGTAATGTAAATATATTTTTTAATGAAACCAAGCGTTTTATTTTATTTATCATTTGTATCGTTATTTATTTATTTATTTATTATTGTTATTATTGAATATGAGTACTGCAAACGGAATCGCTCGGTATTTAAGTCTTACGTGAACTACAAAATATTTTTCATAATTTATGTAATATCTCAAAGAATAATTCAACAAAAATTTCTCAGATTCTGCATAAAATTCAGTTTTTAGTTTTGCTTTCAAAACGATTAAAATGAAATCAATAATAATATTTTGTTCCGACCTATAAATATATTTCAAAAATTATGAAGTCTAAATTTAATGCAGTAAGATATCATATTCTGAGAAATATTCTGACACACCAAATTTTAAGTAAATGAATGAATGTTTCTATTTTCTACAATCAACTAATACTGATTTATAAAACTTTGAATGTTAAAAATTTAGAAAAACTCAACATTTTCAAAATTTTAGGCCAATTAATCTTGAGAATCCTGCGCGCTGATTGGCGTATTTTCTTTGAAACGATCGATGGAAAATCTAAAATTATCTTTTTTTTATTGAATAGTGATATTCACATTTTCATAAGTCAGTCAGTTTAAGTGATTGATTTAGTTGATTGGAAATTAACTCTTTTTATTTAAAATATTAGTGTTTCAAGAACATTTTGTTAAACGTGATTCCCACAGCAGAAGCTTTATGTAAAATCAAAAATTCGTTATTTATTAGAGCATTTATTGAATCAAATTACATAAAATATAATCATTTTCCATTTAGACCAGTTTAGCAGATCTGTATCTATTACTAAAAGTTTACAAATTAGCTGTATGGCCATTATTTGAATGGATATCCTGTTCATATTAAACAAAACTTGCTTTAAAATATAACTGATTTATTGGATTAATAATATAGACAGTGTAAAAGATCATAAAAGAATTTTTCTTAAATTTATTTTTTAGAAAAAATTATATTTCATATTTGTTTCATTTCCTACAGACACGTGCTGAAAATTATATATTTACAGATTTTATTTCCAAAAATATTTAATTTATTTTTAATTGGAGCTTTAATCAATAAGATGGCAACACTTTGAGAAAAGCTAATTTTTCCCCATGAATGCGAAACGTGCTCTTGCAGCTTTATTTTTATTTTATACGAAAAAAATTGTTGAAAAATATAGTTAAAATATTTATTTCAAAATTAATTAAAAATAGAAACTTAATTTTAAGGTTAAAACATTGGTATCATTTAAAAGATGAATTTTTGATCTTTAACTTCATGTAAAAATCTTTTTTGTGCGGTAATATTTTTTTCGCTTGATTTTTAAATAAATAAAATTCTGATGAAAAATTCGAAAATTCCGGCCTCCAAGGTATTTCCGGCCTCCAAAGTATACACGTGCCAAATTTGGTAGCTGTAGGTTGAATGGTCTGGCCTGTAGAGCGCCAACACACACACACACACACATTGAGCTTTATTATAAGTATAGATTATGTAAGTAAAAAGCTTTCATTTCATTTCTTTAGTATTTTTTTTTTCACCAAAGCGTTTTATTTCCGGCCCTACATTCCTATGCAAAAAAACGTTTCTTTATAAATATTTTTATTGGGCATTAAGGTTTGTCCCATGAATTCAGGGACACACTGTATAAACTATAATGTTAATGCTATGTTATCTACATAAATATATATAATATTATTACGCTAAATATATATGAAAACTAAATCTTAATTCATTAGATACTACACTTTTTTTACACAATAAGCAACAATTCTGTTGAAACAATAACTTGAACACCAAGGATCAAAAACAGAAAGAAAGAAAAAGACAATAAGCAAATTATATTTCAATAATCAAATTTGATATTTTATTATTATTAGCATATTACTCAAATTACTTTTTATTTATTTTTTAATCTTACTATTTATATTATTTATATCTAAAAACTTCATTCAATATAAAAATTACATGAATGCTGAATACGATTTTATATATATATATATATATATATATATATATATATATAAATGATCTTAGTTATAAGTAAGAGTATAAATTCAATAAAGAAAACAAAAATTCAACGATTCTTAATGCAATAGAAATTCTGAAACCGGAAGTCGTTTGCGAAAAAGCAATAAAATTTTCCTGTGAATTATACTTTTTCATATTAGATTACGTTATACAAATCGCTTTTTCTAACTTGGTAAGAGAAAATTTTATTTTAAACTCAATTTAGCTTTAGATTTCTTAAACAGAAATCTTGTAAGTCTGAAACAGTAATTCAGTTTAATGAAAGATTTAGAAGGAGAGAAAAAAATTAATATATAAAGTATTCTACAGAATTATCAATTTTCTTTTATAATCTGTAGATAAAAATGATTTACTTTACTAAATTAAATCATTTTTTGGCATTTATTGATGTTTTTTAATACAAATTTAAATTAAGCAAATGACACACTAATTCTACTTTTCTTCTTTATATATGAAAGAGGGGGGGGATCATAAATGTCAAGAAATTTAATCCGGTGATTTTGAAGAATGTCTACATTACTCTGATTTTGAAAAATCCATTTTTAGAATTATGTGTGTCTATAAGCATGTTAAACGAGACATATATATGAAATTTGGCGTATAAATTTGCTGCTACAATTCATTTTATTACGAATCTGATATTAACTTTTGCATAAAATATTTCACCAAATTGACTGTGCTATTTCGTCAGTTCGTGTGTTCAGTAAATAGAATAAATCTAAAAGGCAAAATGCTACGTGGATGAATTTTATTAATGTGTGATCGTTCCACCGAAGTTGCATATCTCATTTTCCGCCATACATAAATCCGGTTACACAAAAAAATTGCTCGTAAATCCGCCACAAGAAGAAAAAAAAAAAAAAAGGAATCGTTCGTTTGTATTTTTAAAAAAACTTCTCTTTTATAAAAACAATAGATAGGAGAACATGAGCTACATAAATGCTATTTATAAGCTCTTGACAACAAAGTTACAAATATATAGGATATCTGCTAATGTCTTTATACCTTTATTAATTTAAGAACGGCAACAATTATTGCCATACACTTGATATCTAAGTCTTAAGTCACCAAACACTATATGGTCAGATTGGTTACAGCACCAATTAATAAAAACCAAATCACGCGAAAACGATGCTAGATATGGCGGAAAAGTCAATTATAAGAACATCTTTGATTTAGTACATATAGATAATAAAGAGCGCAATAATGGTAAAAATAAAACGTGCATTTGTTTAGTCACGATTTCCAACTGTCTTAAGCCAGAAAAACTTTAGAAATAAAACTGAGCAATTAGTTGTCAGCAGATACTTTTATTTTCCACCTGCACTAACGACTACGTCATCCAGTCGACATTTATTGTCCAAAAGAGGCTTTTTTTTTTCTCCGGCTGTCGCCAGTTATTACTTCAAATGTTTGGGGAAAAAACAAGCAAGTAAATGCCTTTTTTTAGTGCTTTGTTCTTAGCATTATTGCGCTTACGGTGTCTTCTCATATTAGATCGAAGATGCTCTACCATTTTATAAACGATTTCTTTCCCCTATCATGCACCATTTTCGAGATAAGAACATTAAATCCGTTGTTTTACGATAGATAGCGCTGTAGTCATCACGTTTAGTTTAGTTATATTAACGTCCCGTTTTAAAGCAACACTAGGGCTATTTTGGGACGGACCTCGTAATTTTGAACCGCGGTCAGATGACGAGGACGACACCTGAGCTGGCAACCCCCTCTCCACACCAGCAGGAGGACGTTTGGTCATGACGGATTTAACGTGCAACAGACCCCCTTACACGACGGTTTTTCGGTGGAATCGGGTCTCGAACCTGAAACCCTCCGGTTCCGAAGCCGAGACCTTACCACCAGGCCACCGAGGCCCTGTTGTAGTCATCACATCCTACAGCGTACTGTCACGTTATTATATCTAAACACCAAGTTTATGGCAATAGTTGTCGCCGTTCTGAAATTAATGAGGGATAGAAAGTCTTTAATGGGCAATTTGCAGAGTAAATTTTTAAGCCAATTTGTCATGGAAAGCAAACCAAAATACTTATTCGACTCTCTCTTCAAAATATTATGATACTTTTTTTAAAAAATGCGTAGCATTGATATATATATACACGAGAAAATCGAGGTGATGATGATTATCTATAATAAAAATATTTGAATTCACTAAAGAAGAATAAAAAATAAAATAAAAGAATAAAAGAAGATTTGAATCTCTAATCTGAAACATTGGAGCATTATTATGTTTAAGGCTTCATATGCCTGTCTTTATTATAGTCATATACACTTAATTATAGTAATAATAATTTGAACACAAAAAATGTGGTTAATATCATTGTACATAAACACAATTACCAAAATAATGAAAAGAATAAACTTGAATATATTTTGGAAACTATTGAAATAAAAGATGAACGTTGCACGAGAGCAAAATTTGCAAAACTAAAATTCCATTTTTTTTAAAACTTTTATTTTACTGGTATAAATATGTGTAATAATATAATCCGAAGTTATTGTAGACAAACCAGTTAGATGTTAATATTTCTTTTTAATTCAAAAAAGATTATTAAATTTTGAATGTGCTTTTTCTCAGTGAAAACTACAACTCAAGAAGTAGATCTAAAATATTTGGTAGTTTATGACCTATGGTCTGTCCAATATATATATATCGTCATTTAATTCACAGATAATACTCAGCATATAAAATGGGTAGTGGGACAAATGCATACGAACATTTGCGTACGGGTCATGAAAGGCCAATAAATCATGCGTAGCTATTTGAAAAAAAGGGGGTAGGGAGTAATTAGTCTAGGTTTGCTAAAACATATGTTATCTGTTGGCAAGAGTATTTGGCGAGAAAATGCATTGGTATTTTAAATAAATTTTGATAAACACAAGGAAAAAAATTTTGTCTCTATGTGTATATGCGGACTCTGTACACACCAGGCCGTCTGCCTATCAAATTTGGCGAATATATACTTTGGATGGTAGGAAAATTTTTTGAACTTTTAATTAGAATTTTATTTAATAAAAAATTAAGAGAAATATTGACTTTTTTCCGTGATAACTTTCTAAAAATTTACAGTGAAAAATAGTTTTTATTTTCAAATCATATCAATTATCTGCATTAATCATTCACAGTCAAAGTATGCTAAATATAGTTCTGAAATGAAAATCAATAAACTTTAAAAGAAAATCTGAAATAGAAATTCCATTCTAAAAATTACACCTGAACTTAACTTTTACCATCACAAACGATTCCAATTATTTTAAGATAAGTGGATTCTTTAAATGTGCATTTCAGGTAATTAATAACATACAAGTCAATAAGAGAATTTAACAGTTGATAAATTTCCTACTATTTGAAATTAAATCTGTTCAAAGCTTTTGATAAATCTGGTAATCAAATAAATAATTCATATACATATGAAATAAATAACTTAACAAGCCTGATATAGTTATAAATATATTTAACTTATATTTAAAATAATAGTATTCACGTATATATGGAAGCTTTTTCATACATAAATATAAACGAAAGATCTTGACTATAAAACATGCATGCTATCTAAGATCTGTATTCTTTTTACAGAATAAAAATATGCAAAGATTGATAAACCAATAAAATTAATAATATTTTTAAAATTTTAAGATAATTTACGTTACAGATAACATTATTTTTTGTATTAATATTTTTAAATGCGCTGAATTGCATATTTCTTTCTCCCAAATATACGTGTGTTAAATTTAGTATTTCTACGTGCAATGGTCTATATTTTAAATAGACTGATAGTCGCATATATATACATTCACTTTTATTCTGGGAAGAAAATCTTATTTTGTTAATTAAAACTTTTAGATTGAAATCTGAATATTCCACACTTTAATTTTTGAATAATTTTAAACGAAAAATTTGGAGATATCTGTGAAATTTAAAGTATATGCTTCCGTGTTAAAAGTCAATTTTTTCCATCCCCCCCCTTTATGTATGTGTGTGTATGTGCGCGCGCATATATTATCAGGTAGTTTGTTATTTAAGTTCCTAAAACAGTCCTTATTTTATTTTATGAATTAAAAATAAAACTCAGGATATTTTAATGGAACATTACAACTGGAAATGGAATAATAATACGTAAGAAAGCATTTTTCACTATTTTTAAACTTATCTTACATTTACTATTTATTTGATTTTTATAATATTTCAGTATATTGAATATTATTTTAAAATATTCTCAGTGTGATTTCTTTTATCTTTGTGACATTGTTACAAAGTTAGATAATTTTGAAACGATGTATTCTCTTATTTTTTCATTGATGATGTAAATTTTGAAAGCAGAATGCATAAGAAGCTTATAAAGAATACCTATGATAAATATTAATCGCAAAATGCATATGCAGATAAGTTAACATAATATTCTAGTTGGATGAAGAAGTATTTAAATATCACAAGTCTGATTAAATGACAAATCTTAACAAAGAGTGATAAATTAAAAAAAGCAACTAAGAAAAATAGCCTCAGATATTGATAATTTTTAGTAGTTGTAGAAAGGTATTTAGTTTTATACTTTCATTTAATGACAGAGGGCCCTGCAGTCAAATTTATTCAAGTCATAATCAAGTATTGATTAAATTAATTTTGGAACTTTATTCTAGTAATATTCCTTATTACCATTTACAAGTTATTCGTTATGCTATTTTATAATTCTAAAAAATTTGGAGCTTTACATTTAAAAAAAAACATATTCCTTCCTTTTACAATATTGTTTAGAGTGCTATAGAAAGTTGTCTTTTGCCTTACGTTTTGACTGTGCACTTTTTTATTTGTACAATATTGAAATGGACTTTTTAGAAAGGGACTTGCGACTTCATTTTTCAAAATTTACTATTAAAATTTCTGAATAAAAATTTAATTAAAATCAATAAAAAAAAATTTGGAGAGAAAAGGGGGCTTTGAGATTTGGAATATCTCAGAGCCCCTAGAAGGTTTAAAATGGCCATGAATTCTTCTGAAATTAGAAATAATTACATTGTTTAAAATATGGGAAACACGTATAGCTAATCAGTAAACATTTCAATAAAGATGTAGATGTATACTGTTGAAGAGTGTATTATCAGAACTTCATTCAACACTATTTTTAATGATTTATTGTACATATAAGAACGATCTTCAATAAAATTAAAGTTTCTGAAGAACATATATTAATGTAAAAATCATTTTTCTTAATTCTATTTTATATTTTAACAGTAGATTTGGATTTTGGTTTAATAAAGTGCAACTAGAAGAAAATTAAATTTGAATTCAGCTAATATCTCCTATAAATTTTCGCAGATACAAATGATCAGTTAGCAAAATATTAATATATTTCTGATTTAGTAAGCTGTTTATTTTATGTACCGTATACTTACAATATTTCATATGCAAAATGCGAAGTCATATAATAACAAATAATTTATCTTTATCAGAGTACAGATTTTAAAAAAAATGTAACAACATTTAAATTATATCTACGATGATAAATAGTAAAGTTTAAATTTGTAATGGCGCTCTACTCTGGAAACTGATTTTTTTTAAAAACTGATATTGCATGGAAACTTAAAATCCGTAGTTGGAAGCTTTTTTTGCTACTTACGGCATTTCAAGTTCTCTCCTTACAAATCATTCCAATACCACTAACCTCATTTAATTGTACTTTAAATTTAATAAACAACTTTTTTAAGTGCCTATATTTAAATAACATATATTTTAATGTTCGAAATTATTGAATTGAATTAAATGAAGCAAGAAGAAATAAAGCAAAAACTGAAACGCATACTCTTTCGTTTAATGCAAAACGTTATATTTATGTAAAGTAATGCATTTATATCTAAAATCTAGAAGAAATGACTATTATTTCGAAGTGGTTACACTATTTATATGAGAAGAAATATCATTCCTCAATGATTTTTATCATACATTTTTGAATAATAATAATAAATAAATTTGAAGAAATACATTGAAAAGCATTCCATCTTTCATAAAAAGCGAAGTGGAAATTATTCACATAGTACTAAAATGCATGAAATTGTATTAATGAGCGTATCGTTAAGTATTCGAAATTGTGTCAAACATCATGCGAACTCTTGCCAAATATGACACTTTTAGACAACGTTTAAAATGTTGTAACCTCTTCTAGAACTGACCTTTATCGGTAACACATCCGCATTGTAAACGAGACTATTGATTGACAGTTTTATGACTGGTACGCAAAGTGTACTGTACGCAATTGTCATGCAACCTATAAAATGCCTCTTGTAAAAAACTAATTTTTCTGGAGGGTATATTCAATATATAAAACAAATAAGTACTCCCAAGAATATTTCATAAACCCCAGGTTAAAACTTATTATTAAGAAACAGTTTTTCTTTAACTCAGAAGCTTTTAGGTTTCCACCAAAAATATCAAATCCCTCAAATTCACAAAACTCAAGTTGACCTCATTTCCTTATTTGGAATCGGAAAGCAAACAAAAATGCAAATGAATCCCATCAGTTTCCGAAACTTATTTCATTTTCAACAATTCTATTTTTTTTTTCCTCCAATCTATATAATATTGCCAAAGTGAATGTAGCAAAACGTTGCGGTTATCTATTCGATCGAATTATTGATTCTTCCTTCTTTAGCAGCTAAAAACCAAACTCTTAGATTCTCCCACCACACCCCCTTTACGTGGTTGGGCAGTCTCACCCCACTTTCGTTTCTTCACAAGATATTTGCGTGCCCCCCCCCCTTCCATCATCCTCTCCTCCCTCATTCAACCCCGTCACGAAGGTGGGGTTGTAACGACAGTGGAGGGTGACTTGAAAGAGTGTTGCCACTTCAAAAAGACTATGATTGAAGCTATCGAAACGACCCTGCGTCAAAATGTTTGGGCAGGGAAAATTTATTTCGTCCCGAGTCGTAATTCCTTGAGATTATTTTGGGAATGCTTTCTTTACTCTAGTGATTACTTCAAACACTGTACCTTGAAGTGAAATGCTCATATCTCATTGTCAGTATAAGACAATATAATATAATGGAGGTTTAAAATATTTATCATTTTATTAAGCCAGAATCAATAAATGCCATAAATTACTTCAATTTTCATGGTAAACAAATTTATTATAGCGAAAATATATGAAACTACATAAAAATTTGTTTTATTAACATATTTTTTACCTTTTAACAAAATAATATTTTATTGTTATCACAATTTATTTATTAAAATTATATCGTTTAAAAATTACTATTAAAAAAAAGAAAGTAATCTAGGATGAATCAACTAATGGTAAAAGTAACATAGCACCAAAATCATTTGCAATTATTCACAAGGTTAAAAGAGGCTAAATCTTAAATCATGGCTTCTTTTGTTTTAGATAATATTTATAAGAAGTATTTATTTCAAATTTTGAAAATAAGTTCGCATATACTACCAAACATTAAATATATTAATTATTAGATTTCTTAAATCTTTTTTAAATATTAATTAGTTTTGAAAGATAAATCGCGAATATTAATGAGTATTATTTCCTTTTTTTTTTTTTAACTTGAAATTCTTTTTGGCACATTTAAAATATTTTTTTTTTCCCCCATGAAAATGCAAGTTTCTCTCAACAATACTGAAGAGAATACTTAAAAATGAAAGAGCAATATATTTTCCCTCTAAATAATTTCTTTAATTATTAGAGAATGATAGTAACATTTTTCTGTGGATTGACGGACTTTCACTCATCCTGAAAGGCGGGGCGATGAGGGCATTTCTAGCTTTCGAATAGTGAAACTAAAGTTCAAAATCAATTTTGGTATTCTTTTCTGAAACATTCGATGACTTTATAGAATAATGTAAATAAAAAATACAGTAAAGTTTTCAGGTACCGTCAGTTCTCTTAACAGAAACCTCAGTTCATAAAGACCCAAATAATTGAGGTTCTAATGCATAGCATAATTGTTTTAAAAAATTATGAAACTCTTATAAGATAATATATTAGCTTTTAAACATCGGGTTATTTTTAATCGCTAATAAGATGGAAAATTTAATTACACAAGTCTTAGTAATTTTATAATGAAGATAATTATTTATTATTCTCATGTTTAATATAATGTTATGATTTAAATTTATACGAACAAAAAATCAAATAAGTTTATAATAATTCTGGGAAACCGTATGAAACATGTTTACGTTACATTATGGATATGTTTACGTTATCCGAGATTCAGAAGTTTTCATAAGTCAAAAGAATAGAAATATAAGCAATGAAAAATCGTTTCAATTCCATTGTATTTTTTCTCTTCCTATTTTTTTTCTGACCTTAAAAATTATGTTTGTAAATAATTTATTAAAAAATTCAAAATTAAACTATCAAAAATAAATTTAATTAATTAAAACTAAATATATAAATAAAATTAATTAATATTAACAAAATAATATATAAATTAATCATTTTAAGAAATTAAAAATTAAATTATTTAAAATTCAATTTGTTAGTAACAATATTTGTAGTAAATTTAAGCATATATATAAAAACAAAATTGTGCGAAAATAACAAACTCTGATTACATGAAAGTTCACTTTAAAAATATTTCCCTGCTTCAAATTTATTTTTGAAAGTTTTCATCAATTCTATACTGATATTTGTATAGAATTGCTGAAATTATATTCATTTAACATGCAATCTAATATGTTGTGTTTTAAAGAATTTTACAGAATATTTATCCTATGAGTCAAATAAATCTAAAGAAAAATTTTCTTGATAATTTTAAATAAATTGTATAAATTCTTGAAAAAGAAACCACAAGAATTAGAGCCAAAAGAACTACAGATAATCAACTGAATGTTTTTTCGATAAATTTAACACGTATTATCAGAATCATGGGGTATTTAAAATATGTGGTTAAAGCATATATATATATATATATATATATATATATTCTTTCAATTAGGCAACCTCTTAAAATTATCAAAAATTCAAGTCAGTCTAAACGACATAAAATATTTTAGTAGCCATCAAAATTATGTAATGCATAAAAATACATTTATATAATTTTTTCATTAAAATAATCAAAATGTTCTAGATAAAGTAATACGATTGAAAAATCTTTCAGGTTTATTAAGCAGTTTTCAGCGAAACTAAAGAAAACGATACAGATTTTTTTTTTCTTCACTTTTGGCTAAATTTTTTTCCAATGTTGGCACCACACATTAAAAATCACGCCAAATTTCAACTAAAGGTTATTATTTGAACAGTTATAACCATTCAAAAATTACAGTTTGGCGTTCGTACCATATTCTTTTAAAATTAATAAAATTTGTAAATTACTGTTAAATAATTTTAATAATCACTTTGATGAATATATTTCAGTATGTTTTCTCAATTTTCCATTACAATATAATTTTAGTCTAATAGCTAAACTTTTCTATGGATGTTTTTCGCTTCATTAACATAGTTGCAAAATCCCATTTATATCAAGTGTGTGATAAATGGCTGAATAGATGCCAAAGGCGGCACTTTGAGGGTGCCGTAAACAGTATCATTGTGTCGGTTTCCCTTTTCAAAGCTAAATATGTTCTGGAAATGAATAATAATAATAATAATAGACTTTTTCCATGCACCCTGCTACCATTATTGATGCATTCAAAATATTGATCAGCCTAAGGCAACGGTTCAGTCTCTCATTCTTTGGCGGCGAACTTAAAACAACTAGGCATAAAACGACGCAATTTTTCCAGTACTCAATTAACGCAGTTTAAAATTTTGATATGCCCGGAAAATAAATTCATACAACTGCCATTTAACGAAAATGAACGTATCATTAAAATATTAAAAAGCATAATTTCTACTTTCTTTGGATTTTATAATGCAAGAGCAAAAAAAAAAAAAAAAAAAAAAAAAACCTACCCAATTAAAGTTTAAAAAAAACAATAAATAATAAATTATTTGTGGGAAAATCAACTTATTTATATATTACTGTCGAAGTTTGAAAGATAACCCTTTATAGAATGCCTTATTTTAAAGAATGCCAAAAACTGGTTGACATTATACAGAATTATTAAATATTTCGCACATTTCCTTTCTAAAAATTTGGCAAATATCAAATCGACGAAGTGTAAAATTAATTTTTGAAGCAAGAAAAGGAGTCTATTAAAAAAAATAGAATGAAATTATATTCAGAATGAATATGGAAATGAAATTATATTCAATGATGAATTTTAAAAACATGATGATGGCATGCTTATCAAAGAAATTACCGCTTCTGCTACACGTTATGTATTTTTAAAAGAAACAATTGATGCACAAGTGTGCATGCACAAAGCGTCGTCAATAAATTCATAGATTCAGTGGCCATGCTAGCAAAGACGATGGAAATGATATTTTGTTCACTCTTTGTTTCTAAATCATAAACTGTTTGAACAATAGCATCATCATGACCTTTCTTTCATTCTTTGGATCTGTCATTTTATGAAATGCCTAGGGAACTTGTATAATAATGCTCACATTTCAAACTTTGCTGAAAAACATCCGGTAATCTATAAAGTATCTAGATATTCAATAGAATGCAGGCGTTTCATATATTGTCAATAACATATATAACTTATAATAATAAAACTTTCAGTATAATAATAAATGTTTAGAAATATAATATGTGAGCTTGATATAATATGTGATGAGAATTGTTAACGAATAATATGTGATATGTGAGTTTAATAGAATATGTGATGAGAACTGTTAACGAATAATATGTGATGTGATATGCGAGTTTGATATAATATGTGACACCAAATTGGTAACGAAATTAATGTTTGCCCTATTATGTGCATGTGAACAAGAAACGCAACAAGCAAGCAAGAATAAAATCCAGCTTTGATGCCACCAATATTGCACATGTATAACAAAGCTTGAATCAAATGCTTACGAATGTTGGATGTCTATTTACTGATATGAAAGTAAACGCAATAACACGCAAACGTTACTAACCATAACGGAATCTGGTACGTGGGACAGACAACACATTTTTAGAATGACACCAAATTATGAAAACAATCGCTCAACTGGGAAAGATAATCGTAACATATATTTTGTTTCCTTCAGTATACTACGAACCAAAACAAAAATAGGGACAAATTGTGTAAACACACCAGAGAATAGAGGTAAGAATACTCATGCTAGTTTGTCAACAATATAAGCCACCTTTAGCCGTGACTTTAAAAAGAGAACGCAAAATTTGCAAAGATTTTTATCAAAATAAACAAAAGAATCTTTAAATAGAAAAATAAACAAATGAAGTTTTAGAGACTGCACAAATGAATTTAAAAGAAATTATACTACCAATCACCAAGTTTTTGTTTCTCGCTAATCGATTATAAAATTTTATCATTATCGTTAGCCGATTAATCACATCGATTATGTAATGTAGCTTGTCAACTCTAAAGAACTGATAAGAATACTCATGCTAGTTTGTCAACAATATAAGCCATTTTCGCGACCTTAAAAAGATGATGCAAAATTTGCAAATATTTTTAGTAAAATAAACAAATGGATTTTTAGAGACTGACTACATGAAATTATAATACCAATCACCAAACTTTTGTTCTCGCTAATAAATGATAAAATTTTATCATTATAACTTTATCATTAAAATAAAATAAGGAATCTTTAAATAAAAAAATGAATTTAAAAGAAATTATATTACCAATCACCAAGCTTTTGTTCTCGCTAACCGATTACAAAATTTTATCATTATCCTTTCGCGCTTATCGATTATAATATTTTACCATTATCGGTAGCCTATTAATCACATTAATTTTTATAATGCAATGTGTCAACTCTAGAGAACTGATAGAAATTTAAAGGAATAATATGAAGTATTTATTCATCAACATAAAAACATATAAAATTTATATGTAAAAAATTTATTTTGGCGAATAAAAGTATTTTCATATGAAGTAAAATCAATATTTTCTCCGAACAGCAAACTTAGTTTGTCTAATTTCTCTGATCCAACAGTTTTATTTTTCATCTGCTTCCTTCAGCTAATTTATTTCAACAATATATCAGTAAACATTTGGCAAAAATACGGCTTGAGATGCGAAATGTCATTTTTTATAAACACAAGAATCATATTTATATAAATATCGTCGATGCTCAGAATAAAATATTATGTTTGATTATCCAATTCTGCCGACCAAACAAAAAAAAAAAAAAAAAAAAAAAAAACCGACTTTGAAAGGAAATCTAGAGGGAATGACACCTCCCTCTCCACCATATCTCCCCAGAGTAGACTTTTATTTCTGCCGCATACATCTTTTTTAAAAGTATTACAATCAGTGAAACTAGGTAAACGAGTAAATTTGGACTACGTCCCTTAAGAGAGGGAGAAAAAAAAAACAAAAAAACAGAAAAAACTCCCCTGCATCTTAGATAATCAGCTGTCTGTGAGGCAAGGTCCCAGGAGGAGGCATTTAGCAGAGCCTAGAAGTTCCCATTGAGCACTAAATCCACATGAGGATAAAACGGCGGGGCTGTGGAGATACAAATGGGGAGGGAGAGTGAGGGAGAAGCTAAAGTCAGGGGGAGAGAGAAAGCGCGAGAAGCCAAGCATGTTACTCACAGAATGGTAGGGGAAGGAGATAGAGAAGGGCTTTGTTGAACACGCTAGAAAGACAGCTTTCGCTAATTTAATGGAAAAGCAAGGAACAGAAAACAAAAATGGGGTCTTATTTCGACGGATTTAATGTACTTTTCATAGGTGCTTCTTCTTAATGTAGTTTTATTTTACTTTTTACTTTCCAATCTCTTGTCTTTTTCTTTTCTTTATGACTTAATGAAAGTTCTATTGTAGATGAATGGAAACTACGGAAGAAAACTTAAATCCATTTCTGGATTTACAGACTGAGTCCTAAGAGTTCAGAAAGAAGACAAAGTAAGCAAAAGTTTCATGGTAACACCAATTCCTATTTAGATCAGTGAATTCGAAATACATAAAGAAATCTTTCAACTATTATTCTTCAGTATTTTAATAAATATCCTCATTTTAGATCTTTATGAAACAGGGAGATGAAAAAGTTAAGCTATCTATTTATCTGTGGCCATGCCTCAAGCTCAGACATAGGTACTTCGATTTTTAAAAAAAGCGGACAAATTAGACAAAAATTCCATGTTAATGCCAATTAATTTTTATATGTAAGAAGTAACAAAAAAATCTCTCAAAAATTAGACTCTGGGTTTTAATGAATGCTCCACGTTTAGATCTTAATCAATTCGAGAAAAAAATCAGACTTACACATATCATATTTATGACCACGACGCCATAACTAGTGGAAGTGGTCTCCATGAAACCTTCTCGCTAACTCTCCAATAAAAGTCTTATCCCTCATCCTGTGCATAATTAGAACATAGATTACTCAGATAGCTACGTTTTTAATGACGCTATGATCTTACATGACTCGACTCCATTAGAGAGATTTATTCATACAATAAATGCAAGAGGTGTAAAGCCATCAAAATAACACAGTTTTAATTAATAATTTAAATTTATCCAAATTTGATCCTTAAAAATATTCTGTTAGTGGAACCATTAATATCTGATTATGCATCAGAGATTTAACAGAATTTAATAAAAATCAATAATCCCAAAGAACCAAAAAACTTAAATTGTAATTATAATATAAATTGTTCAGTCAGACACATTTTAATGGCACAATTACGATGATGTTATATGGCTCGAATCCATTGGAAAGATTCATGCAAACAATTAATGCAAGAGATGTAATCACAAACTGACTACTCCGACTCCCCCGTAGACACACGGATAAAACTGAATGACCGGATCACCGCGGCAACAACACTGGCGGGAACTGTGGTTGATTTCTAAGGGCCATCACCGACCATGGCACAATTCTTCCCTTGAGAAGTACGTCCTGTCATCGATGAGAGATAGCCAAACCCACCTTTTTCTGCACCTACCAGAGAAGCGAGAACCAACCACTAGACCAGAAGCTTCTCATCCTCATTTTGAGGCCCCCCCCACAGTGAGTAATGCAAGAAATATAAAACTATTAAAATAACACGGCTATAATATATATATCCAAATTTGATGCTCAAAATAATTTGTTGATAAAATCATAAATATCAGATTATACATCAGAGATTTAATTATATTTAATAACAATCAATACTTCCGAAGAATCACCAAAGACAATCTGCAATTATAATACAGATTGCCTAGAGCTAAGTTTTTAATGGCATTATGAAGCCATATGAGTCAACTGCATTAGAAAGATTAATGCACAGATCAAACAGTACGGGTATAAGGCTATTAAAATAAAAAGATTTTAATATTTGCCCAATATGATGCTTAAAAATACACAGTTGAAGGAATCGTGAATATCGTTTATGTATCAAAGATTTAACTGAATTGAATCAGAATCAATATTCCTGATAGATTGGCTGGTTACTTAATGCGTTTAGAATAAAGATTATAAAAATGTGTAAATGAAAAAAAATCCCTATTATTAAATCAATAATTGTTAACAATTTAAAACTAATTTAAATAATCATATGATTCTTAAAACGTATATACATTTCAGGATACACACTGACATTATTATTCTTCAAATACAGCCTGTGTGAACTTTTGATCTGATAAATCACAATAGTCATATCAGATCGCAAGAGAAATAAATAAATGTAACAAGCTTCCGAAGCTGCCTCCTCATAGAAACTTTAATGCTAAATGGAGTGAAGAGAAGCAATCAACCCCTGTACAAACATTTACAAGTAACTTTAATCGAATCTGTACAAATCCCAGCGGATTTATAAAACAGCTGAACGAACGCTTTGAACTCATAAAACATGAGTGAAGACTCGTGCAAACAAAAAATAAAGTCTGTCATCGCAGAAAGAATATTGTTGATGCAGTCGTCATTTTTAATCCAAGAATGTGTTTAAAATTAATGCCAAGAATTTAATCAAATGATATTTGATGAATAATAATGAGACATCTGAAATATATCAAAATATTTCTCTAAAATTCTTTTACTTAAATTTAACAAAGAAGAACTATTTATTTTTCTCAATAAATAAATAAACATTGATAGATGAACTCAATATTTATTTATCGCACTGAGAGATGAAAGCGAGCAAAATTATCAAATATTTATTTAAAGATAATGATGCTTTTCATCTTTTTCATCATTTAATAACAAATATATGCTTGCAAAATCGAAAAAATGCTTAATGAAGTAAAATAACTTTCACTCTTATAAACCTTGAAATGCCTCATTAAACGGGAAGCAATGGCATAGCGATGTAAGTGACACATGTAGCATAGTATTGTTTTTACGTCGTGTCAGTATATTTGGCATTAAAGTAGCACAGCGATGAAACATTGGCACGGCGATGTAAGTGGCATATGTAGCATAGTATTGTTTCTACATCGTATCAGCATATTTGGCGTTAAAGTGGCACAGCAGTGTAAGTGACACATAGAACATGGTATTGTTTCAACGTCGTATAAGCATAATTATTAAAGTGGCATAGCAATGTAAGCGATACATGGGACATATATAGTTTCTACGTCGTATCAGCAGATTTAGTGTTAAAAAAACGACATAGATTTGCCGACTTTTTGTCTCCATAACGCTTCTGAGAATTGACAACCAGCATAATAAAATCCTCCCCTTCCCCCCCCCAATAGGCCACTGTTAGAAAATACTCATTCATTAGTATAATTTCAGAATGCATACTTTAAAAAAAGATACAAATCGTCCATTGTTATCTACAAAACAAAACAG
The DNA here is from genome assembly GCA_026543865.1 of Argiope aurantia. NCBI lineage: Eukaryota > Metazoa > Arthropoda > Arachnida > Araneae > Araneidae > Argiope > Argiope aurantia. The sequence goes on from JAPMOR010021442.1 coordinate 235,707, forward strand.
GATTTTTGTAAAACTGCATCGTAACATTAGCAACAATGTCAAAAAGCGTACATTCCTGTAATATTATTTGGTGAATTTTTTTAAATTTGATTACTATTTTCTATTTGGTCTTCCTCAATAACAGAAAAGTAAACTAAAGTCATGAAGATGAACAATATAACTGGCGCAGTTTATAGTTTACCAGATGAACAAGGTCCCCGTGACGGTCAGGTGATAAAAATCCCGTTCAATATCTAGAATTATAGACTACTTCTACCCGCCCATAGACAGACGGGTAAAATTGATTTACAGGACAACCGCGGCAGCAACACTGACCCTTAGATATGACCTGGTGATGACTCTTCTTGGATCCCGGTGATGACTCTTCTTGAAAGTTTGGATCCCGTCATCGATGAGAGATAGCCAACCACCACTTCTCTCTGTACCCTCCATGGCGGCGAGGACCAACCACCATACCAGAAGCTTCCCAACTTCATTTCTGAGGTGTCCCACAGTAGGTGTCAATATTTTAGAATAAATGACATCGGAGCTCAGAAATGACTTTTTGCACCCAAACTGGCTTTGTTTATTGTCTTTTAGCTTTAAAAAAATAAAAGAACTGTAAATTACAATTTTCACGGGGACTAGAGAATGCCTTCCCCCTTTATCCAACTCCTCGCTATACCACAGTTTTGATTAACCCTAATTAACATCCGCCCTACATATTTCTCTAACTTTCAGTTAGTCACAAATTTACACCTAGACACAAGTTTAGATCACAGTATGATTTCGTTGCCAAGCTTGCGAATCATAATATCACCGTAAAAACGCTCGCCAAACAAACATCACTTGAATAGCTGTAAAAGAAACAAAATTCTACTCGTGATGCATAGCATTTTTCGTCTTGTAGGGTTGCAAATGAAAATTTATATTAATCATATATGATGATTTATCGTCAGAAAAAATCTTGTATTTAGCGACTTTACCTCAGTTAATAAAAGATATTTAATAGATAAATAACAGCATCAACTGAAACCGAGTTAAATTTGGCTTAGCAATTTATCTAGTATTGGTAGTTATTATTGTAGGTTAAATATTCTCATGTTGGTACAGCATGAGAGTTAAAAATAAAGTCGTCACCTCAAAACACATCCTTGCCATCTGACCACGGTTCCAAACTAAAGTTCGCACCGAGATCATCCAAAGCTGAAATTCATTTATTTGTTTATCAAGCTACCAAATTTTGGAATAAAATTCAGTAAATAATTTTAATTAGATTATGGTTAATGCAATCAATCGGTTATTGTTAATAATTTCAGTAGTTACTATAAATAATAACTAGTAATTCATGTGAATAGAATTAATTGAACACATAATTTCATAACATATGCAAATATTTTTGATGTAATTACTAATGTAGATACATCATAATCTGATACGATGTAGATGTGGTAAGAAAAAAAGAAGAAAAACCTTACAGCAATTAAAAGACAGGAAAAAAAAAATCTTTTGTCTTAAAAACGCTAAGCATTTTTTTTTTTTTTTGCATGACATTGATTGATAACTATTATCTTACAACTGCTTTTCTGTCTCTCTGCCAAACTGCACGTCAGAACACCATATAAATGACATCATACTACAGTGATCCCCCCCCCCCTTCCCTTAGATAAAATAAAAAAAAAAGAGAAAATTTAGCAGTTTGCAAAAAACAAAGGTGTGTCCCAGATAAACTACAAAGCAAAAGACAAATGACAAGGCAAATAACTTTCGAAACTAGTAAATCAAAAAATTTATCAGTTTAGAAAAACGATTCCCAATCTGAAAAGAAGAAACAGTTTTACATATTCCCAATCATTTTACAATTTCCCATTCAAAATACTAAATGTGTTAAAATTTAGTACCAACGTTGTCGTATCAAAAACGATATTTTTTAATTAATCAGCAAATCAGCTAGTTCAGCAATTTTTAATGAAAGATATTTATTTAATTCTTAAATTCGAATCAATAGTTTCCCACCAACTTGACTGAATTTATTTGGCACTACGATTTCCTTAATTTCATATCAAATGGTATGAAAAAGATATATATTTTAGATTTTAGGAAAATAGTTTTTACATAAAAATTACATCAATTATCGAATCAGTTAATTTTTTTCCAATAAATATTTTGGCTATGGAAATCGGTAGAGAATATTTAATCGACTTACTCGTATATTTCACAAAGCAATACATTTTGTGTTTCCTAGAGGTAAATATGAATTTTGGAT
>JAPMOR010021442.1:242951-266907 GCA_026543865.1 Argiope aurantia
GTGAGCTCTTAAAAGGTTTCAAAGATTCTGAAAGACTTTTGCTAAATGAGCAATTTGTTGAATTAATCAAACAAAGTTTTAACAGCATGCAACCGAAGAAAATTTTTCTTCGATTTCAGACATTTACATGATTATGCGTGTCAAAATGTAGGATAAATTAATTATTTTTATCTACAAGTTAATTTTGTATTAATTGAAGTAAATTATGAAAATAATCTTATATTGTGTAAAAAAAACTTTTAATATACTAGCATGAGTAACTATTAAAAAGTATTTACTAATTTAATATAAACAATTTTTACACAACGTGATAGCAACTGTAATTGGAAAGGAGATATAATAACTCTTCTATCTGCTCAAAAGGTGGAACTTCCCCTGCCCATTTGTATTTGGAGAAATGGACTCAAATATAAAAATACATTGTTTCTTAATGTCCATTAAAACTAATGTCAACTGATATAGTTTCCGCCTTTGTTACACCATTATGTCATTTGATCACTTATACATTTTTTTCTGCTCAAGCTTTGTTCCTCGTGCTTATTAAAAGTTTCCAATCAAATGAAAAACAGAGCCCCCAACCCCACCCTCCCAGTAGGATTAAGTAAATTAAAATAATCTTGAGATAAAAAAATTGATTTCAAATAAATAAAATCAGCAATGAATAATTTTAATTACCGATTTCATTTTAATTTGCAAGTAATTTATATTAATTATTGGCGCTTATGCTAATTTTCTGTGATTCAAACAAGGCTAAGTCCAAAACTTTTATCATTACTGCAGTGTATCCAGCACAGTTGTGAATCAGGCGGTGGAACAGTGGTGGGAATACGAATTGGTAAAGCTTGGTCAGTTTCAATCTTGCCACGAATAAGCAAAACTATTGCCACGAGCACAAGTGAGCGATTAACCAATATGTTTATTTTTCACAACACGAAAATTTAACATTTCACAAGGAAACCATGCACTGTCGGGTCTATGCAAAAGTGGAGATCGTCACAATATATTATATTAAACAATTGCTTAATCTCTACACACAATAAAGAGGAATATATATGTGTGTGTATTGACACTCAACCGACCAACGTTAGACATACAGCTATCAAATTTGGTACATATATACCTAAGAGGATGGAAATGAACACCAAGGAGTGATTTTTTGAAGTTTTAATTAGTTAAGAATTAAGCTGGATTTTGGGAGTTTTCCACGGTATCCTTCAAAAATATAAAAACGCAAATATAATTTTCATACGTACTTAAATTTCAAAAAAAAAATAGCTTACTAATGATACCAATTTATTAACCATGCATTTTTTTAAATTTGATAATTAAAAAAATGCTTACTTTTTAAAAATATATTACATTGTTACATTGAAATTCAAACCATTTACACTGTTCCATCAAATATTTAGTTTGTGTGATTCTCTTGCATCGTTGAAAACTAAAGAAGAGGAATTCTGCTTAACATCTGAGTAAATTTACTTCATGAATAAAAATACTAAGATATAGTACAGTAAAATTTAGAAGATAGATGAATCGGAAAAAATTGTGTTTTTAAGTTTACGATGTCTTGACTTTGTTAGAATGGTCCATATGCACAATGAACATATGTAAAACTATTGAAATCTTGAACGTCTTTAATTTCTGCATTTCTATCACATTTAATGCTTAAAAATATTTTTGTGAGGGAATCATGAATTTTAATTTATGAATGAAAGATAACCATTAATTAAAAAAAAAAACAATGAAATAAACAGTTAACAATTAAAGTGAACAGGAAGCTAGTAAGCTAGTAGTACTTCAATAAAAAGTTTTAGATCTAGTTGCTAGATCTTGTGAATCCGAAAGAATCTGTTAAAGGCTGATGTTGACACAACAACCAGTGCTTTCTGTTATAATTCCCTCCCTTAAAAAACATAAAAAAGTAATAACTATATAATTTATTCTTAGTATGTAGTTAATGATATAATCAAAATAGCGGCAATATCATTAATTATACATATAAAGCATGGACACAAATAAGTTGAGCAAAAGAAATATTTATTAAGTGCAGTTATCCAGCAAAATATAATATTACCATTGAATATAAGACAGTGAATTACATAACTTTTATTATTTTCACAAATATTCGATGTGTTTTCCTTCATTATTCTGAAAATGTTCCGGCGGCAAAATTAGTTCTTGCCATGAGTTTGTGGGTATGATCAAATCGATTAAACTTAGCGCAACGAAAGTGACATCACTTGACGGAAATATCGTTGCACTAGCAGAGTAGAATGTGCTTCATATCATCACCCCGTACCGATTTTCGATTTTTCGGAGCTATTTAAGCATATGTCATTTCCAGAATACAGAAGGAATGATGAACAATCGTGAACTATATCTCATTCAAATATGAATTTTACCCTACGGTTATATACGGAATAATATACAGGGGAATTCAAATTAAAGTATCCCTGTTTGGGACGCTCTGGTTAGAGAACCAGTGGACGTAATGCCTTCATATTTGGTGGATATACATTTCAGGAAATGGGAAATTGATTGGTGCAATAAAAATATTAATTAAAAAAAAACAGTTAGGAAAAATGTGGCTCTGCAATCGATTTAAGGTAATGAATATGAAACCTGACACCAACAATAAAGGACAGAATACGAGGTATCTGTAATAAACTCTGTTATTGCATTACTAAAGCATAAATTTAGCTAGCTAGTTGAAAGTTCGAATATTTGATATTGCGAGCTGCACTGGAGAACAAAATTTTCATAACGAAGTGTCGTTCGTAACAGATAAAAATCTGAGCATACAGGTTCCGAACATTCTTAGACCACGACGTTGGTTCTCTCTTTGTCCGGTAATATTAATCAACTATTGGATTGGTACCTTGCAATTAATGTTTCGCACTTATTGAGCTATAAAATTTCCAAACTAATTTGCCTTTACTTTGTATAACAATCTCAATTTTCTTAGCTTAAAAGCATCATCTCTATCACAACAAACAAAACTTTGCATAAAGATCGACAATAAATAAATCAACCTAAAATGTCTCTATGCCTGACAGAACGTCCCGACTTCCATAAAGAAAAAAGCCCAAAACATTTTTATTTGCACACCGTCCTTTCAATATAAGAAAAATGGCGTTCCTAAGTGGCTGTCTTCCTAGTTTAACAACCCAAGACCGCAAGTTCCTGGTGACGGACAGGGAAAGTTTTTCATCCATTAAAACGTGCCTTAAAAAGTTGTATGAGTTATTAAGTGGCTTTATTTTCAAGACTGAAGCAATGGTGTAAAGAAAGTGGGTTCTTTTTTTCTTCTCCGGGGGTTGAAGAAGAACTGAAGTAATAAGATATCGTTAAAGTGCAGTTCCCTTGAGAGTTAGCTTTAAAGAAATTTGGTGTGAATTTTCTCTCTCTCTTCGGGGTTATTATTTCTTCAATTATTTATTTTTTCAGATTTTATAGGAAGGTGACCGTTTAAAAATTGTGATGCATGAAACCACCTGTTTCATTATGCTCCGCCTATATACATTTAAGCAGTTAAAGGAGACAATAATTAACGAAGAAAGATATTGTATTTATAAAGTGATTAATTTTAGCATTTACTGATATTACTGTAAGTGATTCAACAATTTTAAAGCATTTTACTCTTTATCTTCTAAGAAAAAACGAAAGCACTAAAGCTAACACTAAACACACTTATTAATCAGAATTTCTGTCAAATTGAACTAGACGCTGACAATTTTAAAATTGGTACAGACAGAAAATAGGAAAAGGAAAGAAAAAAAAATACTGCTAATTGTTGTACTTTTGCAATGTATTTTCATTACATATATAGGTAATTTTACTACCTTTCAAAAATATTGTGATTGTGGAAGTAAAGAATAATGGACAAAAAGAACAGAAAAATTCCAATGTTGTAGATTATCCGTAGTATGTCTTTCTTTTGTAACACAATGTACGTCTATACAGTGCTTCAATTCTCTTGAGGCATTGGAGCATATCAACGTATATTAGTCATCTTTGGTAATAAGTTGATACACCAAATATAATGATCATATTTAATTTCATTCAAGATATTTAACTGAAATAGATATAATTTTATATTCTTGATTCTGTCAAAGTTTCGGACATTAAAAACGTTTTATTTTAATTGTTTTACATACATTCTATTCATTATATACATGAGCTTTTCTAATGGGGACCAATCCCATGACATCATAGAGCTATTAAAAATGTAAACCTGTTCATCTATCTGTTTAATTTCGTGTTACTGTAATTTTACCTTCTTATTCGCTTTGTAAACTACAAAGATATTAATCAGGTTTCTTCTTTTTTAGTTTTCAGCAATGCAAGAAAATCAAGCTATTAACTATTTAAGGAAACAATGATAACAGTTTGAATTTTAGAGCAATATTATAATTTACTATTTGAAATTAGAAAAAAAAATGTCTAAAAAATGCCAAAATTCAGTATAATTGGGAAAAAATTTGGATTTTAACGTAAAAATTTTAATTTAAAAAAACCGTAATTTTTTTTTGTTCATTAATAATTTCGAAAATTATGATAGGAAAACTTCAAAATTTCGCCTAATTTTCAATTGATTAAAACTTCAAAAAATCGCCTCGAAGGTGCATATTTTCATCCTCCAAAGTATATATGCATCAAGTTTAGTGTCTCTAAATCAAACGGTCTAACTTGTAGGGCGTCAACACGCACACATACAAATTCTCATCTTTATTATTAGTAAATATATTGAAGCACTATCGATTTTCCTGTTTTACGGGTTATACTTTCTCCTACATTACAACTGGATCACAGCAAGCTACGGTAGAGTATCTGCTTAAAGATTTGTGAGTTCGCAATATTATTCTATAGGATATATGCCGCATTTACATGCATAGAATGTTTTAAATCAGTCGAGAACCCACTGGTATGGCGCATAAAGTTGGAAATTGAGTACCAACTCAATAGCCTTTCTAATCATTACAATTTAAACTTGCAGATTTGTCTCCAAATAGATGCTCTATAGCGTCGAAACAAGACTTAATTAAGACAATAGTTGCTACGTGAATCGCCTGGAATCCACATCTATTTTCTAACAAGTTCCTTTTCTCCTGCAATTAAGAGGCATCAAAGAAGACGGTCTGAATCACATGGCATCACAGCGAATACGCTATTAACTAGAAGAGTATTAAGATAGCTTCAGAAGAATTCCATATAAATTGATAATGGCTATTATCATGATATCAAAATCCACATAGATGTTCCGCCTCCACGGCCAAAGTGATAAAGTGAAGGGAAATGAGCAGTTGCGCAGGAGACGAATAGGGATAACAAATACAGTTGTTGTTGTTGCTTATCCCCCTTCGATTGAACACCAATTCAAATCAAGACAAGAGATCGGGGAAAGAGGGGCGCAGTAGCTTCTGTGGGTAAAGACTCCTGAGCACCCGTGGGCAGAAGTCTGACTTCTTGTTCAAATGAAGACGAAACTCACACTCTTAATCCCTTTTTAGAGGGGGGCTCTTTTACACATCTCACAGATAGAACACTGATAAAGAAAAACCATATCCGAACCAGAACAAGAACCCCGGACGCAAAGACCACGGGGAATACGCGCTACCCCCTTGGCATTACAGATACTAGTGAACGTATATGTGTCTTGGTAGAAACACCATTTAGAACTCCGAGACTTGAATTTTAAATTTCATATTAATTGTACATATGTGTAGAAATGTGTACAATAATATATATGAGTACAATTTAATTGTATTTATATCTATCTATATTATATATAGTTCTATCACTCCAAGAAGAGGATAGAAAGTTCCAGGAGTACTTGGGGTCAAGAAACAAGGTAACTATATTTGTGAACACTGCCACATAATAAAAAATCCATTTAGAGATATACATGATGATCATTCCCTTCATATAATTCAGTAATCATTTAATTCTAACAGATCGACAGAATGAATCTAAAATATTCTTGTATTGACAAATAGTTGGACTTTGAATTCAAAATATTGACACTTAAGTTAAATATTCCCTACTGTACGCTTTACTTTATAACAGCTAAGCAATAAAAATATATATGGGAAGAATAAAATTGATGAAATTTACTTCGTTTTTTTATAAAATAAGAAAAATATAAGAAAATTTTCATTTATGCGTCAGTTTACTGTTGGATTCTACCGAACTTCAATCACAGAATTCATTAAATATTTCTGAAAAAACACTGCTTTTTCATAAAATTAGAAAAAATTTAATTTTTGGCAAGTTTTTCATATTTATCACGAAATTATTAGAAATCTGAAAAGAAACTAACAAATTTCAAAGAAGTAATTCGATTTTATTCCATAACTATCTGTGTCGTTTATGCGCAAGTTTTTATTTATTATAGAATTCTATAGAACTTTGTTAGCTGAATTCACTAAACATTTTCTGGCAAGATATTTTTTATCTGACAAATTATAAAAAATTGCATTTCTCAAAATAATATTTCGAATGGCTTAGAAAAAAATATCAGGAATTTAAAAAATAGATAAAATTATAAAATATAAGAACAGATAATTTCACTCTATAACAATCCGAGTTGCTAATATACTACATTTCTATTTAACTATTGAATTCGATATACTCTAATTAGATTAATACATTAACTATTTTATGATAACATATTCATTCATCGAAGAACTGCAATCTTTTGACTTAATACTTAAAAAAATAAATAAAAAAAAAGTTGATAATGCATTAGGAATTTAATTTAAAAATACACACTACAAAAAAGCTTGAAAAAAGTACATCGTGTTTATTCTAAAACAATCTGCATGGTTTATGTACAGAATATTATTTCTAAATAATTAAATAACTGCCTGAGCTCTCATATAAAACGAAATGTTTTCACCATGGATAAAGTTTTAAAGACTTACATAATATTTACCTATGACATTAATAACTACATCTCTCTCTCTGTGTACCGTATTTTCACGGAAGCAGTGATTAGCACGCAGTTTTAGCAACTCTAGCGTGTCCTTTACGTAGTGGAACGAATGGCATGGCAACAGATACAACTTCTATTTTAGGCATCATTTGCCGAGTTGTGCAACATTCATTTTAACGAGGCATCTCTACAAACCGGCACAAAGTGAGATTAAGGTGGTTGAACAAAGGTGCATGTCCTAAAAGTAGAAACTCGGCAACTACCTGGTCAGTTCGTTTTATGTAACACAGTTGCAATCAACCGTTGAACTTCAGGTATTCAAGACTTCTGGGAAGAAATGTTGAAGATATTCCCAGTGATCTTAATCGATTCGAATATTTAGAATAAGATTTGTCTATCGGGCATGCATATTGAAATGGATAAAATACGACCACAATGTTTTTATATAAATTCATTGTTCATCTATGCAATTAAACAATAAAATCTGAGTGTATCAAACCTATTTGATTTTTTTTATTTCCTCACAAGAGTTGCATACATCCATTTAAATACGCATAAAAAATACAGAAAAATTAAAGGAAAATTCAATTTTAGATATAATATTTCATTAAATTCATCATTAGAAACTTTAAATAGTTAATTTGAAGTATTTTAGTTAATAAAACACCAAAAAATACTTTTTTTTTCAGATTAAAAATGTTGCTATAAAATTGTATTATCAACTATCAAATTATTCAAAATTAAATGAAAACTGCTTAAAATGGTAATGAAGTAAAATATATCATTCATTAAATTATTCAAAGATAACAAACAAAAAAAAAAAAGAAAGAAGAAAAAAACTAAATCACAAATATGCTGATAACACAATTGAAGTCAGAACTTGTATGCGAAAAATATAAGATTTTCATAATTCTATTTTTAGGAAGTTTCTATAAAGACGTATTAAATTGTCTCTTTAATTTCAATAATTTCATTTAATTTTAAACTTATTTATGATAAATTATTTGATAAGTTCCAAATAAAACATACTCCTAAAGATGAAAAGAATTAAAATAGAAGGTGCTTGGATGACGCTATTAAAAATCTCACGAATCAAAATATCTAAAGGATTCAAATTCATAGAAAATGCATTAAGAATTCAGAATTATGGCATTCAGTTGAAATAAATTACTATGATCAATTTAGTACATAGACATCACGAATTTAAAATAAATGTTGTTTTAATTTGAATGAACACGCTTACTTCATTTCTCATACGTTTAAACATTAAAAGTAATGAATTTTAAATCCGTACAATATTACGAAAATTGAATAAAATGAATCAGTTCTAAGTAAAAGCATAACGCATCGCACATAATTACTTTTCGCATACAAATAAATGCCAGAAAAGATCTTTAATTTTATTGTAACTTAAATTATTTTGAACAGAAAATTCATTTTTATCACGCTTCGATATAAAATATTTTTTTTATTCCTTTATTGTTTACCCGTGGGTGCGAAACTGATTGAAACAATTCTTAAATGAGAAACATTTGTAAGACTTCATCTTCACCGTCTCTACCAAAAAGGTTTCAATTATGAAACAATTTCTTTTCTTTCCGGATGAAAACGAATGTAAAAAAAAAAAAAGAGGAAATAATTTTTTTCAATTTTTACAAAATCCTTTTCCATTTTATAATTGAAGTGGAACTAATCCGATTTGTTAAAATGGAAATTCATACACTCTTTTTCGAGTAGTCAATTGAAGAGTACAGTTTCTTTCTTTTAACTTTGTTTTCTTTTATTCAATTTCCCGACTCATAAAAAAAATACAACTGATGAATAGTGGATTCATGTGTAACTAAGTCTGAGGCTTATGTTAATTAGATTAAATAGGCTAACATCAAAATAAGAGTTAATTATTCTTCATAGTATTATTCTAACAATTCCTTTATCATCCTTAGATGAGCATTTACATTAAATATGAATAATATGATTTCTTATTAATTTTAGAGAATTCAGCCACATAAATGGCTGATAATTATTTTCAAAATTTTGCGTACAACCAACTTTGTCAATTACGGGTGATTCATGTAATTACAATAGTTAAAAAATAGGTTGAATAATTTAAGGAGGAAAATAGTATGCATTTTTCAATATTAGAATAAATTGTTACATTAATTTCTATCATTAAAAGTAAATCAACATATTTTTTTTATATTTATATTTTTCAATTTAATTTCTGTTTCAGAATCCTGTGCCTAACAGTTTTGGAGGATTTTATTAGTAAACAAGTGATATATAGTATGAACAGCACCTTTTAGAAATTCTTTGTAAGAGGCGACCCATAATTTAAGCACGATTTGAATTTACCACCATTCGTGTAGTAAAGTGTTGGAGACCCTATAAAAAAAATCATTTCTCACTTGACAGTTTGTTAGTAAATGTGAAACGTTACACGATAGAACAAAGTGTTAACACAAGAATTGAATAAAAAAAAATTTTTCATTTAAATTATTATATTTTTATTGAATTGTAAAGTGCATCGGATGAAGTTATGTATGAAATAACACATAGGGAAAATGGCCTCCACGGCTTTGCTGGTACATACGCACTTTTGTCATATACTTTTGTCGAAATTTTCCATGATCATTTTGCATAAATGTTGCTGAATTTGTTGATTTAGCTTCGAATTTCCTCCTTCAATGCACGCATGCTTGTGGGCTTGTTGCACAACTCTTTTACTTCAAAATACGAAAAAAAAAAATCCAATGGTGTTAAATCACACGATCTGGGGTGGGGGTGGGGGGTAATTACAACATTTGCGAACTATGGCCATCAGACTTCCATTATTTTTTAAACACTGTTCAACAATGGAACAATGGAAACACGCTATTCTATCGTGTAACGCTCCATTTTTACTAACCCTAAACTATCAGCTGTTAAATTATTTTTTAATAGGGTTGGCGACACTATTGCGCAAATGGTGTCAAATTCAAATCTTGCGTTAATTTTTAGACACCCTTTTCTATTATTTTCTGATTTTGCTGTTTATTTTCCTTTTTAAATAGTACTTTTTAAATTATCATAATCGCACGTTTACTTGTTTTAATTCGAAATTTAAATAATTTTCCTATTATAGCTAGATAAAAAATAAACATCTTCTCCAATTATCACAGTTCAAAATTAGGAAAAATGACAGTTCAAAATTAGAAAGTCTAATAAGGACAATATTTGTTTCAGAACGAAACTTATTACAACTAAACTGAACTAAAGGACAAATTTTGTCCATCATTTATTGAAATATATATTTTATTCTCATTAATCTAAAACTTTGAAGCATATTCTCCAAAATATCTTTAAGAAAAATTAATGTGAGAAGAATTCTTTTTAAAGCTGCAATTTATTTTATATCAATAAAAGGATATAATATTTTTTACACTATTTTACTTTGAGATATCAGATAACGCAAGATATAACATACTTCAACTAATCCAAAACTTTGAAATTCAGTCTCCAAAAAGTATTAGGGAAAATGTAATTTGAAAAGAATTCTTGCTAAAACAGCAATTGTTGCAGAATTTAGTTTCATATTAATAAAAAAAGATTACACTTTTTCCCCCTCACTTGTGCTTTGAGATATCAAATAACTCAGATATTTCAAAGATAAAATTCTTATTTACAAATAGAAGGGGGGAAAAAGTTTTTTCCCCCAGGATACATTTGAAATGGGGTAAAAAAAAATTTACCATTTATTCCAAGAATAGCAGAAAATCTGCGAAACAACATCGATCTCACTTATTTTTCGACAGAAAAATCTGAATCAGTTATTAACAATTTTTTCCGAAACTCAATAAAAGTGCTGGAACAAAAATGCGATTTCGGTGTTTTTGACTTCCATGCGAAATTTAGCCGCCTGGCCATAATAATAAATTCTCTATCTCCCTTTTTAGACCATTTTAGAAATCATCACTTCTGGAAAAGTTTAAAAGTGTGAGCAGATCACGGCTGTTGAGTCATATTAGAGAAAGGAAAAGCACTCTGTGGAGGAATAGAGAACGGCTACAAAGCAGCGAAAGGAAAGAAAACACTTTTTGTTTCCATCCTTTGACACAGAAAGGAAAAGAAAAGGAAAAAAATGAAAAAAGAAAGAAACTCCTACAAATCGCAGTTTTTGCAGGCAGAGAATACGAAAGCCTTTCAAAAATCTGCGCCTGCAGCTTCACAACTGTGAGAAGGTAGTTTCCCAGTATCTTCACTGATTTTATTTTATTTCATTCTTTTTCGTTTCCTTTTATTCCTTAGGTATTTTTTTTATTATTATTATTCTTCATTCCTTTTATATTTTTTTTCACCGAAAACAATTCCTCGGGCAATCTCGGTTTCATTTTGGGGAGCTGTAAAGTATTTTATGGACAAGAAACTGGAATTGGAAGCGACTTCAAGTATAAAACTGGTTTCACCGAAAACAAATATTAAGTCACGCTGTGGAGTGAAGCATATCTCTTTTATATACGGCACATTTTTTTTCGGTCGAAAAACAAAGAGAAACTGTACCAGAAGGAATAAAATATCGAAATAAAATAAACCTCATTGTGAAGAAACATCTGAGGTTCAAGAAACAATTTTTTTGCTTTAAAACTACGCGTTGTATACAGAATACATTCATTAAACGCTTGAGAACATTTGTTTGTACTGAACTGAATTCATTAGTCACTGTTAAGAAAACATTACAATGACTTTATTTACAATCGAACGAAAATCTTATTATACTTTCACGTTTAAATGTATAAAATTAAACAAACTGTTAATTAATTATTCTTAAGCTTAAAAGGAAAATATTAGAAGGAAATATTATTTTACATTTGTTTAAAAATTTTATTTCTTTTTTGCGTTCAAACATTTGTATAAAATTAAACAGACAGTTAATTAACTATTATTACATTTTTAAGGAATACAATTTGAAAGCAGGCTAAAAGCAATTTTCATATCCTCATGGAAATCTTTATTTATTTATTTTCATTAGAAAACTCGTTGTAAAACATGCAGTCTTACAAAAAAAAAAAAAAAAAGCACAATGCTGAGGAAGTGCAAAGCATCGAGATTCAAATTATAACAAGAGTTCGTAATTTAGTTACAAATCTGAATTAATTATAGAATGTTAATTAGAGAAACTGCAAAGCAACAATTTTTTAAAAATCCATTTTACAAATAGATATACTCGTATATTTAGGAACAAGTCGCCATTAAAATAATAAAATTCAGAACAAATATCGTATTAGAAAGAAGAAAAAAACAGATAGATAGCAGCGTTTAATTAAAATAAAACTTTTTAAAATAAGAAATGCTTAAAATTTGGTCTATTAAAAATACCATCTGTAAAAAAAGTTGAATTATACCAAATCAAAAAAATTAGGAAAAAAAGAAAAAAAAAAAAAGAAAGAAAGAAAGGAAGGAAGGAAGGAAGAAAAAAGAAAGAAAAGCAAAAGAATACTACTGAATGTAGAATAAATTACCCAAAGAGCTTGGAAATTATTTTTCAAAATATAACATTAATCTCAAAGGAAGCAAGTCATTCTCACTTGATCATAGTATGAGCCAAGCCAGTTTAATTTCGGAATCTATAGCATATCTCTATTTTTATCTCCATCTTTATATATAATAAAGATAAATATGTATATGTTGGCGCTGTACAAGTCAGACCACTGGACCTAGAATCACCAAATTTGGTTCAGATATAATTTGGAGGATGAAAATGTGCACTTTGGTGCGGTTTTTTTTAAATCTCAATTATTTAAAAAAATAATCAAGACTGTAATGTTTTTTCACAATAACTTCCGAAAACATATTTGCAAAAAAGATTTTTACATCTTTTTATAATCTAAGAATTTATCTCTGCAGTGATACTAATTTAAGAGTAGGCACAATTTTTTTCTTCTGAATTTTGACATTTTTTTTATTACCTGAGAACATGATGTTGTTTTGGTTAGGAGATTTTGAAGCTCGAAATACTGTGAAAATTAGATAACCGGAAATTTACAATTTTATTAGCGCTATGATATCAAAAGACTGGTCACCATCAGATAACAATTCACAATAAAGAGAATTTAAGAAAGACAATTAAAATAAATGGTTTTAATGCCAGAAAATTTGACGGAATCAATGAACATGAAGTTATATCAAAGGATTTATTTAAAATCAAATATAATCAAGAGTTCCAATTGTTATAAAATTATCAGTAAAAATCACGTGAGAATATATTTTTCCTTATATCTCTCTGTACTAATGGAAAATCTACTCTACCTTAAGGAATTTTATTTTACCCTGCTAGAAAGAATAGTACAATTGCATTTTATTTATACTTAAAATTTTATACTTATATAATAAAGTATAAATAAATAAAAATTAAACGAAATTTTGACTCAAAGCTTAAGTGAATTTTTTGCGATAAGTTCTGAAGATATTATAGCACTATAATTTTTACATCATCTTAAAATTTAAAAAAAAATTATCTTTTATGACATAATTTTTTTTTATTAATTAAAAAATAATTGAGTGTATTTTCAGCAAAATATTTCATTGCTGAATTGAAATTTAAAATAATTTTTATTGTTGATATTTTTATATTATATACCGGCATTTTTCATTTTCATTATTGAGCAGGTTTCCGTATAAATTATGCCTTTAATAGAGTTTTTGTAGCTTTTAATACATGGGAATCATCCGATTGTAAAGGCGGCTGGTTAATCATAATTGGTAAATTGGTTGGCTGATTTTCATTGTTGTTATTTTTATATTTCGTACGGGCCTTTCTTTTTCATTGTTGAGCTCGGTTCCGTATAAAGTACGCCTTTAATAAAATTTTTATAGTTGTTAATACTAGGAAATTATACGGTTGCAAAGGCGCCTGGATATCATTGAATAAATCTTAGAAACTAAATAAAAAAATGAATAATCGCAAGCACATATCGGATTCTGTCCAAATTACGGAAAAACCCTTCTTTGGTGCATTATCTCATGAACTTGAGAAATTCCGGTTAATCGAGACTTTCAACTTTTTGATGCTTTCCTCTTCAATTGCATCATGATAAGAAACAACCGGGTCTTTTCACTTGACCGGAACCAGTCGTGATGATACGAGTTACTGATTATGGGTCACACAACACGTTTTCTTCAGCGAAATCGGCACGAACAGACACTGTCTGCTTTGCATAGAATCCATTGTGCGAAGGGGTCAGACCCTCAGAAAAGATGGATCGAAACAAACGACAAAGCAATAAATTTTGCGGACAAGGATTTTTTTGAATAGATCAGCCAGTTAGTTATCGAGAAGCAAAATCTAAATAATATCTTTTCTTTTGTCTAGAATATTTATCGCTATATTTGCAGAAACATGATCGGATAGAATAGTGGTCGGCCTTTTTTGAAACATTAGTATGTAGCATCTGTATTCATTGAATTATTTAATAATGTTATCTAATATTTATTGTTTTATGTGAAATTTATGGAACGAGGATTTAGTAAGTGTATTGAAAATGGGATGAACTAAAGATGGTAGACAATGCAGAAAAGGAAGTAAAATTTTCTGCTTCTAAGCAATATCTTTATTGTTTATTTAGATATCTTATAGGAACATTGCCGATTGCAAAGGTCTGAATGCAGTGGAACCATAGCCGAAGGGTTAATAAAGGCTTTCGCCAACCCTACAAGGCATCCAATATTTGTAGGCAAATATTTTTTATCGATTTTAATTTGATTTTTATAAAAGCAGTTTGAAGTAGAAAAAGTTGACAAACTGAGATAGCAAATTGCTTAGTTGCAGATCACTTTCTAAACAGTTGGTTTCAGCAAATCATAAAAAAAGGCATAATTGAAATTCAAAAAGTAATTTTAAGCAAAATAATAATAAAAATAAGAAGTAATTTTTCTTAACACAATTTAAATAAATTTGATAATAGGATCAGATTTTCATTTTAAATTATCACATTTTTTTAGAATCCTACAATAACATAATATAAAGTTTTCAAATGCTAATTAAAATTAATTTTAACAATAATTGATTTTAATTGAATAAGCTCAATTACACAGCCTTTATAATTAAATATAAGTGCTAAATAACTTTCAAACTACAGCAAACCATCTCGAGGACTCAGAGCCCCTAGGCTATTGCCTGCTTTGCCTATGTAATAATATGGCCCAAACTTGAACTAGCGAATAATAAGATTAGTGAAAATGGGAACCGAATTCGTTAATAAGCCATTAGCTGGAAGGTTGTAAGAATAGTGTGGGGAGCTCTCTTATTGTTGAAGACAGATAAACAAAATTAAACGTAACAAACATTAATACAAACAATACCCCGAGCTAGACAGAGGCCATGCGGGAAACGTTGGGACACCGAGGAGCAACCCCACCTAGCACGAAAGAACAAACGATACTTGATGATATTGGACACTTGCAAACAACAAAGAATCCTTTAGGGAGAAGACATACTGGTTCAGAAAGAAAAAAAAAAGAACAGAAAAAAACATTACATTTTTAATACATATTAAAATGTGAAACAAAACAACGTAACAAACATAAAACAATAATAACAAAGTAAAACGTATCTTCCCCCCATTGTCACGAAAACATTTTGCACTAAAAAGTTTTTTTTTCTTTGATGGCTGCAATTCCTTAGTTAGGAAAATAGGAATTAAAAATTAAAGGACTTGATTTGTTTTTAACCTTATCATTTGGTATCTCATTTGCGAGGTCTCCTCATTTGCTTTTTCTTCTACTTTGTTTCATCCTCATAGTTTCAAATATTATAAAAATACTAGTAAAAATGGCGTGGTGAGAGAAAATATTTTTTTCCTATTTTACCTCCGTGATGAAGAATGGTATACAATTATTTCAATACGTATGCCATTCATTTTATTTTTCAATGATTTTCTAACAATCGGTTCGGTTGCAATCTTTCTCTTTTTTAAGCAACAGGAGATGCCTTTTGCGAAGCAATTTTCAGCCACAGTCAGTTGGTAAAAACGATATCTGTACCTGCACTTTTCACTCAACGGTGGATTTTCATTATTCATACTAAGCAGCTGTCTAGGGCTTAACGGGTAGGCGGAATAGTTTTAAAGTTGGTAACAAATACAAATTTTATAAGTTTGTAAAAATTACAAATTCAATGAATGATGAAATACTATTAACATTAGTACTTTATTAAATATAATTAGTCAAGTACATATATGTTTCAATAAGTTCACTTAGTAATTACAACAATTATAAACCCTAACCTTTGTTTCAATAATATTGTGTACAAACATAAGTAATGGAGCTATGTGATTATAATAAATCAATAAAAATTAATGAATGGAAGTTCCACATACTAAAATATGGAGCTAAATCGACCCTCTTTTAATAAGAAAATCAATTTAATATCCACTGATTATAGAAGCAAAATAGTTAAATCCGTCAGTGCTTCCACGTCAAACACCTATGCCACATCAATGGAAGACTTTTAGAAACTCCACGTCATATTAATTAATCGGATTATGAACCTGAAATCCTTAGATCTTGAAGTCAATATTTACCACATTTTCTTCTATAATACAAGGCAACTAACGATCAATTACTTGGGATTATTTATAGAATCTTAGTAATTGGTTCAGTTTATCACATATTTTAAAATAAAAAACGTATGGAATAGTTTTGGACGTTCAAGAGTAATTTATTTCTTCGGTTTAAAAAGAAATGCGTCAGTCTGTCCCCCCCCTCACACAGATAATAAACAGTATTAGTCATTTTTACATTCTTTCTTTATTTATTTTTGTCAAAAGTTAAAAAGTAAATTCTTCTGAGTCTAATAAACAATACTAAAGTTTTAAATAGAAAACAAATAAAATACATTATATTAATTCTTTAAATAACAGACTCATTTCTTTCTTGAAGCCTTTTTCTATCAACTATAGTACAAACGATAACTAAAATCTCTCTCTTTATCTTCCTTGCAGAATCACTTCCTCTTTTATTCCAAAACACATGAAAAATGTAATGAAAAAATATGGAAAGAGTCGATAGCAATAAAAGAATACAACAGAGAATATAATACTGTCATATTATGCGCGATGAAGAATTTTTTGAATTGAGAATATTTCCAAAAATATAAAAGGCACTTTACGAATTAACCAATTTATAGAGAGTATGATCTGAGGACCAGCAGGTATGGAAGATAATAAAAATTAAAAACCAAGCTTTCTAGGTTGTCACCAAACAACTATCAATAGAAATATAGAACAATGTTTTGTTCTTTGTTCAATGAATTCAAATTTATCATCAAAAATTTTAATACTTTAAGTATGGCATATCTCTTGTAGAAGTCTTTTAACTCGTGTGGTGTGGAAGTTGCAGAGTGGTTTGTTGTCTTGTCCTTGTTCATTTGACTATATTTCAAAATAACATGTTCATTTAACTATATTTCAAAATAATAAAGTCCATTTCTAAATAACTTTCCTGTTATTTCAACATTGAAGTTCATTAACTAAGTTATAATTAATTTTTCTTGCATAAAGTGCTAGAGTTAAACAGTTACTATATATTACAAACCCATAAATAATATGGAAATTGAGGTAAAATAAAGCTGTTCAACAAAAAATGAATTCTTCTCCTGAATCTATCTCCCGATTTTTATGAAGTAATTCTTGGTCCAAATGAGAATTCAAAATAATAATTAACAAAATGAAATATTATCGGCTATTAACCGGCAGCGATGTTTAATTTTGTGAAATTACGTCATGGACACCAATCCAGTCCTTAGTTGTTTTAAAAGGATAAATAATCAATTTTAGAAAATTAGATTTTTCACTAAAAGAAAGGCATAAAAGAGGAGATATTTGAAAAAAAAAAAAAAAAAAAAAAAAGGAGGGAGAAGAAGAACGGGAAGTCTTTCGAAAAGACACAATCAATTTTAAATTTCCGCCAGCGTTATTGTAAAAGATAAACTCCTCGTACGGAGAAAATAGAATTAATTTTGATTTTTTACCCTTCATGTTATCAGAAAAATAATTTAAAAAAAGAATCGTTTGCTTTAATGAAGTTTCTACTTTCAGATCTTTAATTTTGCATAATTATATTTTTTTATTCTATTGGCGACATGGGAGTTCACAAAAGAGATGATAGGCGAGTGTTTTTTTCGAATCTGCTTTTAATTAAAACCATACAACAAGGAACCTAAGATGGCGATATAATTTTAGATAGTTTTTAATTTTTCTGACGAGATTACTTTTTGCCCATAAAAATATCATTATTCTTTGTACGTTGAATTATTAGCTAATGTTTTCGGCATGAAAATTGATTTTACTCTCATTTTAAGTAAATCTGAAAGAAATACCGTTCTCTTACCGTTCGTGTAAGAGATTAAATAATTAAATTTTAAAAATGCATTTAAAATATTTTTATTTCGATATGTTTGTCACATGGAAGCAAGATACAAAATAAATAGTTTCATTTGGAATTGAAATAAATTATTTTCATCAAAAAAAAAGTAGATAAGATGAAAGAAATTAAGCGAAAATGTGTAATTTTAGTCTATCGATTAAGTTAAGAGGAAAAACTTTCATCGATTATAATTTATAATGTCTTAATCGTATCAAAATCATTGGACAAGAAATTTCTATCGTTCATTATTTAAAAGAAACAAAACTCTAAGAATCTTAAAGAATTCATAAATTTTGATTTATATAATTTTTTTATTAAAAAGGGAAAAGACTTTTTAAAATAGAATTTATTATATAAAAAGTTTTGATTTTTAGATTATAAGAAATCTGTCTTTTTTCTTTTCGATTTTGCCGTGTATATATTATCTATTAACTGTCTTTAGAATCCGTTTGCAGATATTATTGGTTATGTTTCAATTTCCATTAAATCATTCACATATTTGATATTCCTGTTTCCTACAAAAAATCATAATTGTTAGTTCAATTTACAATAGACATTCGTTTTATTTTATTTTAATTTTTTTATACTGGTTCGATTTATTTTGTAAACGTACTTTTCCGATGTAATTAAATCTTGTAAGATCATTGTGCCTTTAAACAAGTAACTATTCGGGTTATCTGTTTTCTAATTGCACACAGTCATAAATAGTACTGTAATTTCACAATCGTTCGTAAACTTTCAAAAAATAAACAGAATCTCCTCCCCCCCCCTTTAACTTTAAATAATGGGAAAAAACACACGCGATGAAATATTTGATGAAACAATGAAAACGGCTTGAATTTCCTTGCAACAATGAAGTATATTGTTGAAAATTATACATGAACTAGTTATAAAAAAATTATGAAATTTCTCAGGACAAAATTATAAGCCAAATAAATTAACACTGTTGAGAAAAGATAATTATTCAAATTTTAATATTATGTAAAAATCCCTCGTTTTGCAAAATTTTTTTCAATAGTATCGAATTTCATTTGACTTTTTTTAAAATGAAATTTTATTTTCAAAAAAGTTCAAAAAAATATCAAAATAAATTTTCAAAAAAAAAAAAATCGTTTTAAGATACATTTTCAGCCTCTAAAGGATATTTGTATCGCCTAATAGCTCTAAGTCAAACAATCAGGCCTGCATAGTACCATTTGTGCGCATGTCAATACAGAATTTTCTGTATAATTAGTAGAAACATTATATAATTTTTTCTTCCTTTTTCAGTGACGCCAGGCTTTACATGTAACCGAATATAGCAAACCATAAATTAAGGTATCCGAACACGTTCGGAGCACTTTTTTAGAAAAACATGGTGCAGGCATACTTTAATCCTATTTCTAGGTTTAACACCATTCAAAATTAATAATAGAATATCAAAATTTGAAATAAATATTAAAACTTTTTGAAAATTGGCATTTTATAGCATAAATTTAAGCAAATTCTTCAAAAACTTCAAATTTGCTACACCAAAAACTATTACTCTTACCCAAACAAAACTTATACTAATATAAACTACATAGTTTTCTCTAGGGAATGAACTACAATCATATGATTATAACAATAAATAAAAATTTTAGAAACAATCGACGATTTATCATGAAATTTTTAGTCAATTTATGACGATATTTTTCAAATAATAAGCTATAAATTAAAAACTATTAACTCAATCTAGATTCTTTTAGTTCATTCCCTAGAAAATAGTATAAAGACAAAGTGTACTAAATTTCATAGTAATGTGATAATTATATTTTGAGTTATTTGATATGGAGTGAGCAAAAAATAAGTAAAAATCAGTTTTGAGAAAAATGCATTTAAAGTTTACAATAACATGTTTTTATAATAAATTATGAGTGTACATACTTAAAATTCATCACATTTATAAGTTACACCTTCTTCCTTCTCAGCTTTTAACAATTTTTCTTTTTTAATCATTTTTTTTCTGGCAGTTTTTGCTTTTGGCAGTGAATGCCGTCTAGATTCAGTTATTCTGTCTTTGTCGAGCTCAGCAAATGCTCTAACTACATTTTTACTAGGATGCACTCCAACAGCCTTAAGGATATTCAGTAATCCTATAAAACCTTTGTTAAAATGCATTACTGACATAAATGCCCCTAATCTGAGGGTCTGGAGCTCAACAAAGACATCTTTGGGTAAGAATTTCCACAAAACACCATTGAAGTTCTCATTGGCATTTTGTGTTTTCCCGTGTAAACATTTTTCTAACAATTTTTTGTCACATAGTTTCATGTATTCATTTTTCACAATATTCAAAATATTTTGGGGTAGTCCCTTTGACTTTTCGGTGTAATTTAATCCCTTATATGCAGCTCTCTGGAATTTGCACCAGCTGTTGGGTCCAGTTGGGCATTGGTCATGCATAGGCTGTTTTGCACTTGAGAAGCAATGAAAAAAGGATGCAATCACTGCATTTTGCATTTCTTGCAAATTGTTTACATTACTACGTATTGCAATACCGTAGTAATTTTGCAGTTTGTCAATAAATACATCAGTCAGTTTCCCCTTACCTCCAAGACCTTACATATCATTTTGAATTTTCTAAGTCTTGACTCGTTTTTGAATATGGCCAATGACTCGTTTTTGAATATGGCCAATGTATTCATTTTTTAAAACTGTTTTTACCATATATATCTTTTATTGCATCATATCCTTTCGAATCACCATCGCCATAAAAGCCAACATAATGTAGATTTCTCATTTGGGTCGATCTTTCAAAAATGCGGTACACACCTACTGGCTCCATAGAACCTGATGATCCAATATGTTTTAGAGAGTGATTTTCAACAACTGTTTTTCTGCACAACCTGCACACTTTAGACATCACTTCAATGTCCAACACCTTTCCAGAATCAACAGATATGATTGACACACAACCATTTAAAGAAGTGTGCCCTCGACGTTGCCAAGTTCCATCGACTGACACACCACACTCAACAATTTCATCTGGATTTTTATTTCTTCTTATTTCAGAAGCAGCCTCATTCATGGCTTTACTTGAAACATCAGCAGCAGCACACTCTAATTTCTTTTCAAGATATCTGAAACAAGTTTTGGATGGAGCAATTATACTCATAGCTGAGCACAGTTTTTTTGCTGCAGAATGTCCCTGCCCTATGAGTGTCAAACCAAAAACAAAAGCTGTATTTATGTTATGCATTTTGTTCACTTTCTCAGATGAGCAAAAAGATACTATAAAATCACAATTCTGACATTTTATAGACATATTTGCAGCTAACCCAAACACAGACTCTTTAACAAGGCTTACACCATTTGTCAAACACACAGGGCAACATAAACATGATACAATATCAGATAGATTGAAAATCACATTTCCCTGTTTATTACCAGAAATTGAAGCGTCAATCGAATTATCTACCGTAGACAAAACACTCTGAAGCTTTACTTCGCTCACTGTTTGGATAGCTTGATCAGCAATTTTGTTGCTCTTCTTATCAGCACTATTTGTAAATATATTTCCATTAAATTTGCGCTTATGAGAAGAGATTCGGTTCTTATTACTTCCCATAACTACAAGTTATTCAAATATAATAAACTATATGAAAAGAACACAAGTTTTTAAAAATATATATTCTAAACGCAGGCAGTGATAACAAGTAAACAATAAATTGTTGCCAAATTTTGTAAGTAATTCATGTTGCCACACAATTTCCAAAAGTGTCATTAGTTTCATTACTTCATTAAAAGTTTATTAAAACTATATTTAAAATGAAATTTGTGTTTATACAAATTTTTGACATGTCTCTGTCCCTTTAAATCGGTACTTCCGATTATTTAAATGTCCACTTCCGGTTTACCGATCATTACGAAAATATTAATATCTTGACTTCTAATTAACATAGGGACAAAAGTAAACCTGTTTTGGATAGCTTAAAAACTGGTCTATCCAATAATAGGATTTTTTAAAAATGTCATTTTTTGAGAAAATTGACCTTTTCAACGTGTTCGGATACCTTAAATTATAGGATTGAATACAATATGTACTAAGACGGTAGAACAGTTGATCCCAAATTTAAAAGAAAATAAGCAGTAATTAAACTACCCAAAAGAAATCACCATTTTATAAAACATAATGGCAAATCATATCTTGTGTTATTTAATATACTGTTGTATTACATCCCTTTTCTTTCAGCAAATTGCTTTATGGAATTCAAAATAAAATTGGGGTGACACTATTAACGTCAGAATAACTTGACATCTTATTACAAACTTGCTACAAGATTTCGTTTATATCCGAGAAATCTGGTCCGATTTTCAGCTTTATGTTCATTTCATTTGTTTAAAAGAAAATTAAAGAGAATTCAAGAGAAATTCATTTTAAAAATGAAGCGGATTTTTTTTTAAAGTTTAGCACTTTTAATTTATTTTTTAAACGCAGGAGAATTTTCACTATGTGTTCTTTAACACATAGTGAAAAATACTAGAAATAGTGAGTAACACTAGAAAATTAAAACTAGAATTTAAAAAGTAAACCAAAATAATTGTTTATTTTAATATGCAAAATTTAATACTTTACATTAATTGGAAAACTAAACTAAAATACTCAAAAGATGCCCAAAATGGCAATGGGAAAAAAAAATTTACTATGTTAACAAATTATTTGAAGTTTTACATCCATTAATTCATTAATAGATAGAATTGTTCGACAAACGATAATTTTCACACTTTTTTAAAGGAGTGAATAAAAAAAAAAAAATTGAGTAATATTTTTTTTTATTCATTAATTTTTTTCAGAAGACTCTTGAAAACGATAGTTTAATTTTTTCATATTTATAATTGTTATAAAAACATTCAGATTAAATTTTTTTCTCTCTTTCACTTTTCTTAAAAAGTTTCCATAAAGGATAATTTAAATGTCTCTGATATTGATATACTGATTAAACTGCTTTCCCCTTCATTTTCACCCACCCATTACAGACCATTTACATCTGCGGTCTTCTGAGAAATTCGCACTTAAACCAAATGTCGTCTAGACATTTCGCTATCGCTGAAAAAGTCCATTCTTATCAAAATCGACAAATTAAGAGAAAAATTGCATATAACTGCAAAATCACATCTAAACAAATCTGAAAATTGCCAATTCAGCTAGCTAATAAAGAAAGTTTAATGGCAGCAATTCACTTAGGGTAGAAAAAGTTTTAAAAAAATCGTCAATAATTTTTGAAAAAGACCATGAAGAAAGAATTGAAATGCAAGAAAGGGCTCATAAATCATTCTCTAATCATACTGATCGAAATAAGAAACATTTGAAATTACAGATATTATTGATAAGAAAGAGTAAAAGGATATCACTTCAAGAGCCTAATTCAATGTTATTATTTTTGAAATAACCTTATAAAAAATAAGATAATAAAAGTGTAACATCCTTAAAAGTTTTTGTATCCTTAATTTTAATTTAAATGACGAAATTAATATAATATAATAAAACAAATTGAAACTTTTAGCTAAACATACATTAAAAAGATCACTTATGTTAATTATGAATTTCTTAATCACTTAACTGCTTCGACTTCTTCGGAAAATGCGTATCTAAACTGTCATAAA
>JAPMOR010021442.1:266917-282931 GCA_026543865.1 Argiope aurantia
ACACACACACACACACACACACACACACACACACACACACACACACATATATATATATATATATAAGCAATTATAAATATAATAATTGTCATTGAATAAATTCGTAATTACGCAAAATGTTAATTTTGTATACATGACGAGTATTGTCGCCAATAACAGTTAACTGGTTAAACTTAGCTAAATGTATACTAAATGTTTTTATAACAATACCTTCCAGCGATTTTCACAATAAAATAAAAAAACAAAACATCGAAATTTTTAAAATTATTATTTAAAAGGGTTTTTATCATAAATAATTGTAAGCTGAACTCTGAACTAAGTTTAATCACTTACTAAAGAGCCAATAAACAAATAAATAAAAAATAAATAAACGGATTTTTTTGGTTTTCATTTTGTTATATAGAATATTCAATATTTACAGTACGGAGTTGTTATGGGGTTTTTTTTTCAGTTTTTCATAACAAATGTAAGATTTTTATATTTAAAGAGAAAAATTAATTTGGAAATCCAGACGAAAACAATATTCATTTGTTTAAAATCTTGCTTAATTACAGTTAAATTGGCATCACTAACACATGACAACAATAACCACACATACTGTTTATTGTTTAGCACTGCGCTTTCAAATAATTAATTCCATCATCTTATGCAAGTGGAAACCACGATATTTTATAAAATTCTAAACTGGAGGGATCTAAATTCGAGACCAATTCCACCAAAAAATGTCAGTTACGTGTAGACTTGACGTACGTTAAAACTGCACGCTGGTCAAATGTACTTCTTTTACAAATTCAGTTGTTGTTATTCTTTCTGGTTCAAAATTACGAGGTACAGTCATTTCTTAGAAACAGTTGGGCTCGATGCACCTAAACCCAAATCAACAACAGTAGAGTAGCACCATATCTATATACCTATCAATGCTGGTCGCAGCAATGCAGCACATAAATACATCAATCTGAATGAGCATAATAACAAAGAAGTTGCATGTGGAATAGAAAGGGAACAATGTATGATTGAGAGGTTCCGCACATATTTATTCTTATCCATGCCGTTCCTGTAATGCATGTGCATCTGTGGATGGAAGTCTATTGTGACTCGCTATAGCTCAATCACTGTTCCCCGAGCTGCCTTCGTCTGAAATCAATACACGCACTAGTCCCGTGGTTCCATTTGTGTCCTGTATCCGAGGCAAATGAGATGAATCCAAATATCCGACGGTAAATTTAGGTCTAGTTTAAGGTAGAAGCAGATTAAGGTCTTTGATGGTTTCGGAAAATAGGCTTACTTCAGGTAAATTGATAATTTGTATATGCTGTAAGGATGTTGACTATGAAAGAAAAAAAAAGCCTATGATGAAGTTCTGTAACTGCAGATATAAATATAGTTAAAACTATTTAGGACGTCGATGTTCACTGTTTCCGACTCATTTCGATGTTAAAAAAAGTCCCTATAATGCCGTAGTAATTCGATGCTAAGTTGTTTAAATTTTTGAAGAAGAATTTTTAAGAATATAAAGTGATTTAATTAGAATTCAGAATCAAATGCTGCAATAATTGGAACTAACAGATTTTTTTCAAAACTATATCAAAATATGAATGTATTGGAATAACATTAATAATCACAATGATATTGATAATAATTTTCACTGAAACTTATGAGAAAATTCTTCAGCATCTACAAAAGTATGCACGTTTTATCCAGGTTTATGACCAAATAAAAATAACTTGTTTTGAATTCATAATCGTGTATTCTTTATTTCATTCTGGCAGCATTTAAGATCGCACATAGTTATGTGATTACTTATTTTTATTGTTTCTGCTACCTCAGGCAGTTCATATACTAAATTTATTATTCTAAAGAGACATAATAAAAAAAACCATCAATATATATCTGCCACGTTAAAATGCAATTAAAATATTTCATATTTCCCATGACAAATATAAAGACTCTCTCAGTCAGACAAGCGTAATGGCAGCGAACATCTTAAAACTTTCAACATAAATAAATTGATGCGTTTTAAAAAGATGAATTTATAATTACTCTAAAAACATTTAAGATATAGAAAAAAAAAGCAAATCATCAATATATATCTGACACGTTAAAATACACTTAAAAACATTTTATATTTTCCATGAAAAAGCTGAGAAATATCAAAACTCTCTCAGTCAGAGAAGCGTAATGGCAACGAACATCTTAAGACTTTCAATATAAATAAATTGATACGTTTTTAAACGCTGCAACTATTCTATGAAAGATGTAAAGCAGCAACATACGAATATTCGAAAGTAAAGCAATACGCCAGTAATAAAAAAAGAGTGAATCACGAATTTTATAGTAATATCTAAAGGGAAGATACACTAAACATGATCAAAAACACTTTTCCATTTATTTATTGCCTGAAAACTGGAAGGAAGGTCTCTTCTTTTCTCAGAAACGGATTTCTAAAAGAGATATCTCCTTTCGGTGCAGTTATTCTGCCGAAAAATAAACAGAAGCAGGAAATACAAGCAGCATCTTGCATTTCCAGAGTATTTAAAGGAGTGTTTTTACCTTTTATGACAAGATATGTAGCTTTGCTTCAGTTTCAAGTAAGCAGTATCATGAATCAGTTTGTCCCGGAAGAAAATTTCTGATATAAAATATATACTTTCGGAATTTATAAATTCCGAAAATATATATTTTATATCAGTCTTTTTTCAGAAATGAATAAATTTCATTTGAAAGAACATACATAGTTTTTGTATACCAAGAAGATTTTTTTCAAATCTAATACTTTTATTAGGACAAATTAAGAACATTTTTACTATCAACGCATTGCGCGCTACGTTCAAATGGGTAATTTTTCCCAAAAGGCCACGACATGTTTTTTTTTTTTTTTTTTTCGTAATTCGAATTCATTTGACATCAAATACATTATTTGATGTCTGGCGTGGTTAAACTTTTTTAGTTTCATTAGTTTTTAGCTAATTTCAATGTCGCTCACGTATTATATTATTTAACATCTGCGATAACCAAATTTTAATGGAGCTTCCCTACATTTCACAATATGTATATAAAATACAAACCATATAAAATCATTCAAATGTTATTTAGTACATTTCGACGTAATTATGAATATGTAAATACCCGTCTCACACATGTGTGTTTCATCAGGGAAATGTCACTATTAGTTACATGTTCGCGTCTATGAAATGTTTTAATGTAAGAGAATCTCTCTCTCTTTGCGCATATGTGTATGTTAGCAATCTATAAGTTATATAATTTGAATCAGCAACGTGTTCTTTAGACAAATTTTTTAAAATTTTAATTTATTAAAAATTTAGCAAGGTTTTGGCATTTTTTCATAGTAACTTCCGGAATTATAATTGGTCAGAAAAATTTTCTTCGCTATTCCGATATCAGCAAATAATCGTTTTAAAGGCATCAATTGATTTGCAATATAATTTTGTTCTGAAATGCGACAATTATTTTTTTCGCATAATTTCCAATAAAAGATTTCCTTATTGCATCTAAATCATGACCGCCTTCATTGTTTCATATATATTTAATTTCGAGATTTATTTTCACTGTTGAAAGCAACGAGGATGGATTCTGCTCATACTTGTATCATTTATATGAGAAATGAGTAAATGAAATTACATTGTTGCCAAAGCTAGAAAATAGATTATCTGTACAGCTAAGTCTTTAATAGGTCTATGATATCATGAGACTTCATTCTATTAGAATGATTAATAAACACATTAAAAAAACGGCTTTAATGTCTATCCTAGTTTTATAGTTAAAACATTTTTTTGAAGGAATGAGGAACGTTAAGCAACCAGCTGATCGCCAAAAGCCGCAATTATCTTCTAAAAAATTGCATTACATTTGGTCCATTAATTTTTTTAAGCTCCTTGACATTACTCTTAAACGTGTCAGAAAAAGTGAAAAGTCATTACAGATTACGTTATAACATACTATGTTTCAACAACAATTATCAGATTAAAATGACATCTAATCTAATCAAATTATATATCTTAAAATGGGTTATATTATATATATAAAACTTAAATAATTCCAATGGAAACAATTAAAATTAATTTTGACATTTTCATTTTGAAGATACACGAATACTATCTTAGAACGGATTTCGTAGTCTTGAACCATAGAAGGTAACGAAGACTATGCTTCAACAACCATCCCTTTTCCAAAATTTCACACCATACCAACAGGCAGACATTCTAGTATCAATGGATTTAAAGTGAATCAGGACAGAATACATAAGAATTTCCTATAGAATCAAGTCTAGAACTCGCAAGACGATATTCTGTTACGAGTTTATCATAATGAGATTAGATTAATATCTCATTTAAATAGAGCCAATGAACCATCAAATGTATAGGGACGAATAAATTTTGGAATCCAAGGTGCATCTTTCTTTTCTTATTTGTAGCTTTAAATTAACTTCGTCATCCTGATGTCACAGTCACATGACCGTGATGTCACGTGAATTGACTCACTATCTCTCATTATTGAAAGCAGAATATTATTATGTGAAATTTCTACATTTCATTTCCTTATAACTTTTGCTAGAATTATGTTAAATAATAAAATTTGCATGACATTAAAATCATTGAATATCTGAATTCTAATATACGGAGAATTTTGCGAGAAGTACTTAAAATATAACAGTCAGCAAATTTATAAAAGAATCACAATCGAAAAGGAAAATTTAATATTTACATTAGAAGAAAAATTTCACTCATTTAAAACAAATGTATAGTCAATTTAACATAGCTAAAACCAAATTATTTAAACCAAACGATTTAAAAGTCATAAAAAGCTTTGATTTTTAATACCATATGGTTCAGGATCTTTCATGAATATTAATTCTCATTTTACATTAAAATTTTAAACATAAAATAACTATAAAATATCTTTCTGCAGGAAACGAAAACTTTACAGCTGCTTTTATTGCGTCATAAATAAGTTAATTCCGAAAAATTTGTATTCAAAAATAAACATAAGGAGCAATAAATTATGTTATGAAGATGCAAGAAAGAACCTTTACTATGCATAACGGTACAATCTTATTAAAATGAAATGAACTGAGCAATAGATTTTTACATGAATATTTGTATGATAATTATTTATCTTTCTACTCATATATCACTGTAAGTTAAGCAGTGGTAGTTTTACAAACCCAGCCGAACTGTTCTTAGCTAAAAAAAGCAAAACTTTCTTAATATTGAATTTAAAAATGTCTTTTTTCGGATTATTAAATATGTATGTGTTTGAGGTATTAAAAAACTTCTTGACTTATGATGTCATTTATGGCAAACTTTGTGCAACTAGCGGAAGTGTTCTCCCCTTGACTTAATCATTTTCTGTTATTATATGGTGCTTAATATAATCGACAGAGAATAGAAGCAAATATCTATTTTGGAACACCCAACATTTCAAAACTTCCACTACACCCAAAATTTGATATAATTCGAACATTTTAAAGTAAAGATCACTCACACATCATGCTTCATTTACTTAGTTTGTAACACTTTTGAGTTGTCATTATTTATAAGAACAGAAATAAATTTTGTTCAAGATTTAATCGAGATAAATAATTTTAAAATTTGTTATCCAAAATCCAATTTTATTGTATTTTATTCGCCTTTATCATTGAGATTTTTTCTGCTTATAGACATGTAGATAAATATAAATCCAAATGAGCATGGATTTAAAATCATTAAGACTTTCTTTTGGAAATATTTGCCAAATATTTGAAATTTACATAAAATTTTGAAGTGCTAAAACACATGGTTATCAACACAAAAATGAATACATACTAAAATCCATGAATCTCTCAGTCATATATGATGGCGGATTTGGTTCAAAATTTTGAGTCTATGTGAGAGGGTACCAAGAGTATGTGGATAACAGATTGCCATATAAGCAGGCTTTATGTTTCCTTCGCGTTTTAAGTAACGTTGTAGGATCGAGTTATTTGCATTCCAATGAAGGAGAAGTTGTACCATGACTAACGAATGCCATTTATGATTCAACTTCGCTTCCACATTCGAAAACTGTCAGCAGAGAGCTTTGACAGAGTGAGGGTATATTTAATGCGATTATGAAAATGCTCTACATTTAAATTCATTTTTCTAGCTAATCTTATTTTAAATAATTGTGGCAATTGTATTCCAGAAATGTGGTAAAAATTTACAATATTAGTTTTAATATCACAAATAGAAATCATTCGTCTAGCTCTTCGCATTTTTAAGTGAGACGGAGAAATTGATATGCAGACATAAGCAAAAATGTTTTGTTTTCAGACTGAAAAAGATATAATTTGTGGAAATTTGATTAAACCTCGAAGTTGATGTTCATATATTTTCTCTTATAATGTTTATTATCTTCTTATATGTAAGTAAATAATAATAATAAAAAATCTTCGCATTATTCTGATGCAAATAATAATCAGTGGCAAGCTCCTGGTCGAGGTGATTGATTGTTCATCGCTTTAATCAATCTTCTCAATTTAAATTGATGGAATAAATTAAATCACACTTTCAAGATTTCCGAAGCAAAATATTTTTAAATTATGAATTGAAGCATCTTTAGAACAAGACAAGAACTCTTCTTCCTATTTTTTAGTTGCCCAATTACAGCTATATAATCTTCCCTAGCAATATTTTATTATTACGTAGAATTAAGAAAGCTAAATAACCTTAGCTGAGATGGGATATGCTTTCAAAGTAAAATTAGAAAGAAACAAATAACTTTTACTATATAATCATAGATGTATATTCTATCTAAGAGTATCATTGTTTCATTTTCAGTTTGCATGATTTCGATCATGCCTGTCTGTGAATTTGATTCATTCAAAAACAAAACGACTTAGACGTATAAAATTTGATATGTGTTCTTTGCACACAAATTGTAGATTTTTATAAAAGTTTGAATGAGATGTATCAAAAAGAAGTTATTATGTCTATTCGTCCGTCTGCAAATGGATGAGTTAATTCAAAAGAAGCTAAATAGACTATATTTGATATAAAATTTTTCATCAGGATTATAAATCTGCATTGTATTGGAGACCAAACCCATCGTCTGTTTTTCAGATTGTCCACTCATACGTTTGTGACAAGGGCAACTCAATAAGGCAACATTCTAATTAAATGAAATTTGGCAATTGATCTTGAACTATATCAAATTTTGGAAATTCAAAAATCAAATAGATGTCTCAAATGTACACTCAGTTTTCTTTCCTAACTATGAAAAAAAAGGCATGTAAAAATTGCGATATAATTCCTCATTCGAAAAAAAAAAAAAAACGTTCAGAAATTGTATTGCGTTTAAGGTTTTAAGGGCATGAAAACGATTGAGTCAATTGGGGTAAAGAGCTCCGCGGATTTATTGGAAAGAAAATTACGAACACTTTTGGGTTAAAAACGAAAGGAAGGCGTTCTCATTTTCTAAAGGATACAGAACGCTGGTAATTGACTGTTTCCTATGTTGGAGGAAGTCAGGGCAAAAGTCAATAGGAGACCAAGAATAGAATTACGGCAAATTCACAGCTAAAGGCTTTTTCGCCCTTCTTTTTGTTTTTTCCTCTTTTGCTTTTTCTAAATACTTGAAGCGATTTTGGTTAAGAAAATAAGGATACAAACTAAGAAATAAAGTAAACAAAACACAATTTTGGCTCAAAGGAAATTGAATTTTAAGTGGGAACTCATCAATTTATTTTTTTAATTTGTATGATAATTGTCCCTAATTCTTACATTTTCAACTTCTCATATGCGAAATATACAAATTGAAAAAAAAATTTCAACTCGATATTTTAATGTTTTAGACCTGCCTGAATCTGAAAATGACATTTTAAAAATTATGTCTGTCCGTCGATCTGTCTATTTATCTGTGAACACGATAATTCAAAAATGTTTTGAGTTAAACAGATGAAATTTGGTATTTGGTCTTTATACCAAACTTTTATATTGCTATCGAATTTTGTACCAATATCCGATAATATATGAAAAAGATAATTACAAGACATAAAGAGCTAGATGAACAAAATTAGGTGCACAGGTTTAGTAGTAACCTTGCATCACATTTGAAACCAAATCTGATAAGGCGTTGATCGTCTGTTCAGTGTTTGCTTTCACAAGCATGCAAACACGATAACTCAAAAATATTTAATTTAAACAGATGAAATTTCTTATAGATTTTGTGGCTACAATTGTAGGTATAAATGAAATTTCGGTTTAATCGGTCGGGAAAAAATAAAATTTAATAATGAACAGAAACTTGATTAAATAAAAGTTAGTACACTGTTTCAGTAACCAAAGTGAAATTGTTATTAAATTTTGTATCAAATCTAGTAAAAGGGTGATTGTTTGTTAGTGTATGCATTCTCATACATGAAAAGACGTAAACTTAAAAATGCAATAACTTGAATAAATGAAATTTTGCATGTTATTTTATAAGTAAAATAGTAGTTGTGCGTAAATTTTGATCTCGAACTGTCGGAAAAAAGAAATATCCAAAACACATACTCGGTTTCTTTTACTATATTATGACGTACAGAGAGCATATATGCGGGTCTCTGGAAATAAAAATTTGAGCACTCATGGTATTCACAACTTTGCCTGATGTACTAAATTTTAAGCGATTGAATTACACTTCTGTTATGGAATATCAAAAAAGTGTCGGGGAAACTATTTTCGATGGGTTTATTTAAATATTATTTTTTACTAATTTCAAATGTATTTGAATAATTTAAAATTACTAAATAGCCATCAAATGGTCAATGTTTCGCATTAAATGAGAGTAATTAGTCAATGCAAAACTAGACCATTTAATCAAAAAAATTAGCTAGAGATTCGAATAAAATACCCTCTGATGTTACCAATATCTTATTATTCGGAAACCAAGCATAATCACTAAAATTTAAAATTTTTAAAAATCACCGTCAACAGAGTAGGAATATTTTTAGAATTAAGTCAATCTTTGAAAGCGATAAATCAAAAACACTAAAATTGTAAATCTATGTCAATTTTTGGACAATATTTATCAAAGGGAAGTGATCCAAAATCAAAATTTGATTATTTTCACAATATGTTAAAACAAAATAAAAACAAAATGTATTCTACAGCAGAAGACTATGACAAAGTCCCCTAATAGCACGCATATATTGTACAATATTATATGATATTAAACAATATTCACAATATTGCATAATATTGTTGAATATTGAACAATATAATATCGCATAATATTATGCAATAAGCTATACTACCTGGATCGAGGGAAGAATAAACCGTCGATTAATTACCTTTTTCATTTTGCACATATCTAGTTACTAATGGGAGCAATCTACAAAATTAACAGATCCTTACAATCTACAATCCAACAAATCCTTCCACCAATCTACAATTTCTAGAAAATCTTTTAAGTTTGCAATCTTACAACAGTATTTTTGAATATACTACATCGTACTTATTCTTTCGAAGGTAATGATAATTCCAATTACCTTTCCATTGTGTAACGAGAATAACTGCAACCATCCTCGACTGAATCCTACCTGAATAGATTCGATTAACTATACTTATGTTCGATAATTCTAGTAATCGTCAGGACACCCATGCTCATACTCATTTAAATACTGATTACAATACAGTAATTTACAAATCTTTTCAGCAAACATTATATCTGATACATTATATTCATTGATTTTCCATTTATAGAGTAATAGAATTAATTATAGAAAGTAATGCTTGAATAATTTATCTTCAAAAGAATTTTTATTAGTGATAAATAGCTCTAAATTACTTTACTTGAAATATTAATATTAAATAAGCATTAAACATTTTATTTCCGGTACATATTATTTCCGCATAATAATATTCATTTCTCTTTCTGTGAAGTAATTATTAATATAAAGAACATTTATAGACTACGAGAACACAGTTATAAGGAATATCTTTACGATTAATAAAGAAAAATGTGAGTATGTGCATGCATTGGCGCTATAAAGGAAGCACCATTTCATACGTAGATATTTAATTTGGCACAACTAAATATACTTTGGAGAAAATGGATGTGCACCACGGAACGGTTTTTTTTAAATTTTAATTAATTAAAATTTAAGTAAGAATTTGGAATTTCCGTAATATATTCCTACACAAAAATGATTTTTAAATCGTTTTAAAATATTTAAATTGCCTCTCTATCACGCCCTTTTAGTCACTGTACAAATTATTTCTTAATTTTAACAGCTTTCTAAATATATTTTTTTACCTAATTTTCAACAATAGATTTCTTTGTTGTAATGAAATTTAGACTGTTCTGATGTTACTACAATGTCATGAGGAAAACTCATTTAACTAACTTCATGAGGAAAACTCATTAATAAAATAAGAAAAAACAAGTATAAGAATGTGCGACTATATGACCATGACTATATGAGTATTTCATGCTTAAAAAATACTTTGTTGGTGCAGTCATGGAGGAAAAAATATAAAATATATAAATAATTTATATATAAAAAATTTAATAGAAATTAAAAACAGCCAATAGTCCCTTTGAATGAAATGGTTGTCAGAAATGTGCCGATATTACAAACGAATCTACTAAGATAACACAATAAATATTTAGTACTTAAATTTAAGTAAAAAGCACATTGCAGTTTATTATAGTTTTCTTTTCATTTGGGAAATTAAAAAGACAAAATTCATGTATCACTGAAAAAGAATGTGTATGTTATGATCATGACCAATAAATTATTATTAATAATAGGTACTTATTAATAATAAGCTATAAATGTGATAAATTGATTAATCACATTATTAATTATTAATAATAATAATCGATTAATTGCATTAACCGTAGCATAAGCCTGAATTAAATGCGTATACACTAAGAACCTTGTGTTAGTGAATGTAATAAATTTAAATGATTGTTAAATGGCTATTGGCTTAATAATAATAAAAATGAATGTGAATGTGTTTGGGCTCTGCAGGTCAATTCCTTTGACCTAGAGCTAACAATTTTGCACATATATACTTTGAAAAATAAGATTGTGCATCTCGCTCGATTTCGGCATTTTTTTTTTTTTTTTTTTTGCAATTTTTACTAGAATTTTAATTAATCTATACTTATAATAAAGCTCAGTGAGTGTGTGTGTGTGTGTTGGCACTCTACAGGCCAAACCATTCAACCTACAGCTACCAAATTTGGTACGTGTAACCTTTGAGGCCGGGAATGTGCACCTGGAGGTTATTTTTCGAATTTTTAATTAGAATTTTATGTATTTAAAAATTAAGCGAAATTTTGGAGTGTTTCTGCTATAACTTCCGAAAATATTACCGCACAAAAAAGATTTTTACATGAAGTTAAAGATCAAACATTTATCTTTTAAATGATACGAATTTTTTAACCTTAAAATTAAATTTCTATTTTTAATGAATTTTTAAATAAATATTTTAACTATATTTTTCAACAATTTTTTTCGTACAAAATAAAAAAAAATTAAGCTGCACGAGCACGTTTCACATTCATGGGAAAAAAATTAGCTTTTTTTAAAGTGTTGCCATCACATTGATTAAAGCTCCAACTAAAAATAAATTAAATCTTTTTGGAAATGAAATCTACAAAAATATAATTTTCGGCACGTGTCTGTAGGAAATGAAACAAATATGAAATATTATTTTTTCTAAAAAATAAATTCAAGAAAAATTATTTTATGATCTTTTACACTATCTATATTATTAATCCAATAAATCAGTTATATTTTAAGGCAAGTTTTGTTTAATAGGAACAGGATATCCATTCAAATCAGGGTCACACAGCTAATTTGTAAACCTTTAGTAAGACACAGATCTGCTAAAATGGTCTAAATGGAAAATGATTATATTTTATGTAACTTGATTCAATAAATGCTCTAATAAATAACGAATTTTTGATTTTACATAAAGCTTCTGCTGTGGAAATCACGATTAACAAAATGTTCTTGAAACACTAATATTTTAAATAAAAAGAGTGAATTTCCTATCAACTAAATCAAACTGACTGATTTATGAAAATTTGAATATCACTATTTAATAAAAAATGGATAATTTTAGATTTTCCATCGATCGTTTCAAAGAAAATATGCCAATCAGCGCGCAGGTTTCTCAAGATTAATTGGCCTAAGATTATGAAAATGTTGAGTTTTTCAAAATTTTTTACATTCAAAACTTCATAAATAAGTCTTAGTTGATCGTGTAAAATAGAAACATTCATTCATTTATTTAAAATTTGGTGTGTCCAGAATATTTCTCAGAATATGAAACTTTACTGCATTAAATTTAGGCTTCATAATTTTTGAAATATATTCATAGGTCGAAACAAAATATTATTATTGATTTCATTTCAATCCTTTTGAAAGCAAAAGTAAAAACTGAATTTTATGCTGAATTATTCTTTGAGATATTACATAAATTATGAAAAATATTTTGCAGTTCACATACGACTTATATACCGAGCGATTCTGTTTGCAATACTCATATTCAATAATAATATTAATAAATAAATAGCAATAAAGATGATAAATAAAATAAAATGCTTGGTTTTATTAAAAAATATCTTTATTTTAATTGCAATTTCCTCATTTCTTCTTTAAATTAAAGTTGACGTTTTACCGGAAATGACAACAAATTAGTAAAATATATAGAGTAAATTGAACGAAACGATCTAAACAACAGTATAAGTTTGGTATGACTATCAAAATTTGAAGATTAAAAATGTTTTGTTTGAGAATATATTAAGAAACTAGTTACTTAAAATATTTAATTGAAAATTGTAGCGAGTGGTAATACTAGCGAACCGGCTGGTCGCCAAAGGCGGCTAGTTAAGAATAAAATCAAATGTAGGCATTTTTTTTCCACGATAACTTCCAAAAATATCATTGCTCAAAAATGAATGTTATATTGTTTCAAAGTTATATAATTATTTTTAAGCTATTTTTAAGCCTATTTTCTAATATGCTCATGGTTATGAATGAAGCCCAAAACTATTTTCATTGTTCCATCAAATAATTAATAGCGTGGTTTTTTTTCCGTTATTGAAAACCAAAGAAGAATCCTGCTTAATATTTATTTGATTTAAAATCTATGAAAAATTGAGGAAGAAGGTTTCAATATTAGGCATACTTTTAATAATTTTAAAGTCTTTGCAATAAAGGTTTAGTTTCAGACTCAATTAAAATTTTTTTTAACTACCTTCATTTTTTTTCTGCTAATATATCTGTGGTATAATTGAATATATAAAGATCTAGATATAAAATTATAGAAATACATAGCACAATGAACAAACAGATGGAAGATGTTTAAAAAGGGAAGATAAAATAGTAATAATACTATAAGTCTATCAAAATTTGAAGTTTAAAAATATTTTGCAGCGGAAACCTTTAAGACTAAGTTACAAAAAAAAAAAAAAAATGTTTGAATGAAAATTTTAGTAACCTGGATCCAAATGGTCGCCAAAGGTGATGAGTTATTTATAAATTAATGTATATATATTAAGAGTGAAGAATAATATTCACGACTTAGTTATGAGATTCAATGGAAGTATTGTGAAGAGAGAAATTCAAAAGTGAAATCGTCGTGAAATAAATTTCCCAAAACAAGCCAGCAAGTTTGTCATTTTAAAAGAAACACATTCACTTTGATACCAAAACAGCTGTAATATTGATTTTATTAAAGATAAATAAAAAAGAATCTCATCATGTGAAGTAGTAAACAATGTTTCACATGAAAAGGAAATTCTGACATGACTTAATGAAACAAAATTGTTATGCACTTGAATGCTATTTTTTTCTATATCGAAGTTTAAAACTACGTTTCCGATTCTTTTAAATGCGGATAAACCAATATTTGTCAGAAAACATTCTACAAATTCTTAAAGCTGATGGATTCATCGCGTGAGCATTGTGAATGAAAAACGACATTTTGTGTGTAACAAAATAATAATAATTTGAGGAATCAATACTGAAATTTTATTAGTTTTCATGCAACGATTTGACTTTTCGATTTAAAATTGCTTTATTTATTTATTTAAAGAAAATGCACCATACTGTAAAATTCCATGTTCAAAATTGTATGCCATAAAATGAATATGAAAGAACGAAAGATAAAAACGGCAAATTTCGAAAACATTCTGTTTTTCACTTCTCAAGATTATCATGCAATGTTTCTGTTAAAGATCTGCTATCATTTATTATTATTTTTTTAATATTCGTGTTATCGTGTAGAAAAACTCCTTTTAGGACAATAAACTATAAACTTATTCAGGATAAATTTAAATTTTTTTATTCTTATTTCAAAATTAATTATCTTGAAATAAGAATAAAAAATTTATCTTAATTATTTATGAATTTCGTATAGTTCATATCTTTTTTATAATTTATTTATCTTAATTATAAATGAATTTTACGAGTGGTAATTAAAGAAAGAAAAATACTATTTATAGTTTTCAATTATTGATTATAAAGAGGAAAAAAATGTCAGTTAATTTGAGAAAAAAATATTAACGAATGTATTTACAACTAGTTACGATATAAAATATGTAGATGCATTTGCTTTATCTGCTATAATCCAATATACTCGATGTTTCCAATCATCATGCAATGTATCTTCTATTGCCATTTGAAATATTAAAAGAACTATACTAGAACGAATATGTTTGATAAACTACACGAATATCCATCTATTAGAACAACAATAACGGAAAAGAAATATTATTCCGACAGAAAAAAAACTTTAAAGAAGCCGTAGAATAGTACTCCATAATCTATTCATTTCACAGAGACAGCAAAATATATACGCGAAAGCAAATAAAAGTATATCCTTTTATATATCCCCTCCTCCTTTTTTTCTTCTTATTTCCCAGAACAAGATTTTTTGTACCTTTACAATTACGGAATGGATTGCATCAGATTCATCTCTAAGACAAATACATCAATTCAGTAAGTTAACTTTAACACAACAAAATGTTAACTGATACACAGCGGTAAACCTATTTCGAAGATTTCTAAAACTGATATATTTTAATTTAATTGATTTTGAATATAAAAATATCATCTTTCGATTTTTTTTTTTCGGAGGCAGCAAAACGAAATTATTCTCTAAGAAATAATATATTTGATCGAAAACAACAGCCACAGTAGGAAAAAACCAGAAATAGGACGAGCTATATATAACTGAGAATTGATACACAGCGGTAAACCTATTTCGATGATTTCTAAAATTGACATATTTTAATTCAATTGATTTTGCATACAAAAGTATCATCTTTCAATTTGTTTTGAAGGTAAAGAAACGAAATGTATCTAAGAGAAACAAAATATTTTGATCGAAAAAGACAACCATAGTGGAAAAAAAGAAACTAGAAATGGCATGAGCTACGTATAAGTGAGAAACAGGAAGCAAATTTATTTCGATGATTTCTAAAACTGATAAATTTTATTTTAATTGACTTTGTATACAAAAATATTATTTTTCGATTTATTTTTTCGGGGGTAACGAAACGAAATGTTTCTCCGAGAAATATTAGATTTTGATCGAAAAAAACCAAAAAAACAGCCTCAGTGGAAAAAACCAGAAATGGCATGAGCTATTTTTTGCATGAGCCCAACCCACCCTTTCTATTTAAAAGCATCGCATCCTTCAGTATTTTAACAACCGCGACAAGCGGAATCTGTCTGCTGTGTTTCTAAGAATGACAATATTAAGTTTTTTTCCCCACTCGCGTACAAAGAGCAGTTACGGTCTATTTGCCTGAGGTCAGGAGAAAAGTGGAGA
The DNA here is from genome assembly GCA_026543865.1 of Argiope aurantia. Taxonomy (NCBI): domain Eukaryota; kingdom Metazoa; phylum Arthropoda; class Arachnida; order Araneae; family Araneidae; genus Argiope; species Argiope aurantia. The sequence goes on from JAPMOR010021442.1 coordinate 282,730, forward strand.
TGGCTCTAGAACTTATTTTGACTGACTGACATGCGGTTTTTATATCTAGCTGTCATACGATTCCAAATGTAAACGAACAATAGTTTAATTTTTTTTAATCGTAAAGCGATGGCGTAAGATATATTTTACAAATATTTATAAAATAGATACACTGATTTGTAATCTGTTTTCCCCAGTACTTTAGTAATTTCTTTTTACTCAT
>JAPMOR010021442.1:282941-308331 GCA_026543865.1 Argiope aurantia
AAAGAATATTAGAGCACGAATCTTGTGCTCTTAACATTAATCAACCGAATTCAAATATATATATATAATTCTGGGATTAAAAGCATGGATTATTATCTTGTCGATTTTATTAATTGTCGAGTTCACAATTACAAGAATGGGTATACCATTTAAAGATTTCACACAAAATCCAATAAATGTATACAAATTTCTATAAATACCAAAAATCCAAAATCCATTTATATAAGTTGTCCTGATTTTATATATTCACAAACAGACATACTTTCTTTTGAACTTATGCTGGTTTAAACTATGGAAATTCGTCGAAATCCTAAAGCAGTATTTTTCAATTGCTACGGCACTTTTGCTTCGTATAAAATAAAGAGAAACATCCGTTATTTAGAGTTCGTGAAACGCGAAAACAGACTGTGCTTATTTTATAACAATAAAGAACAATTTTTAAATATATTCTGGCATCTAGAAATTTAGATAATCCGGTATAAACATTTCAGAGAATTTTAAATAAAGTTCAATAAAAATTTTTACTAAAATGTAATCGTAAGAAATTCAGAATCTTTTATCTTAATAGAGGACGCCATCAAGATATTTTGACAATATTGAGAATTTGATAGTCATATTCTTTCATCGTAAAAGAAATTTTTTTTCTTTGGTTTCCAATCATTGTTTTTATTAAATGGCAGTCATAAAGAAAATTTATGTTTCTTCGCGTTATGTGAATTATGCGTTGAAAACAGTATTTATGTTTTAAAGAACGTCCCATAAAACTGAGGAATTGAATTCAAAATACTAGAATTGATCACTGTTATATAATGCATCTTCTAGAGTAGACTGGAAATCTCCATTGCTGTCACTATCAGATTATGGTCACATGATTCCACAAAAATTCATTTTTGATATATTATACATTGTATTAAAGTATAAAGGACGTAATGTTCCAAGACAGCATAAGGAAAGCTATAGTGCGACGTTAAATGCAATGAGCATTTACTCTTGACATGTGATTGATTCTATTAATATTTTGTAACTTAAGACTTCATTTTTTTGTTGTGCAATTAACAACTCTTGGTGGCCATCTGGTTTGTAGTTAATTGAGTCGTTTGTAAGTAACTTAGTCTTAATGGTCAAATTTTAATAACGTTTTTAAATTTTTAATATAAAATATAAAATTTTAATATCAAGGTCAAATTTTAATAATCATGCAATTCGTACTATTTAAAAAAAACTTTTACAACTACTTTCATTTTGCTTTAGACCTCTCGAATTTCTATTATTTTACTGAAAATTTGAAGATTAGTTTTGAAATGAAAATAATTAAACTACAGCTAATAAAAACGCCTATTTTTTCTGAAACCAAATATATTTTTAAAATTATGAATGTAGAAAATAGAATCAGCTTTAAAGTCTTATGTATACTGCAGAATACTTGTTCCTTTTAAAAATAATTTATGCAATATCTCAAATTATTAATAAAAAAGTCTTTAATTCAATAAACAAAAATCAGTGTACTATTAAAAATCGGCATAAAAAAGGGCAACGCGTCAAGTGTAGAAAGCTATCCTTCCTACAAAGACTTTTAAAAATGGGAAATTTTTTCTTTAAAAAAATTTATTATTGCTTACTTCTGAATTAGAAAGCTGTAATTGACACATAATTCCAAAATGTTTATTAAAAGTATGATTTAAACAAAAACCTATTCGATATGGAAAAATAAGCGGAATCTATGCAGCTTGATCAGCTTAAAAGAAGAAGGAACAATGGGGAATAGTGATGGCAACAACAAAAACGATTCGAATTTCACTCACAACAATGAAAATATTGTTATAAAATGTAATCAAAAATGCGCTTAAAAGTTAATAAAAATCTAAGCTTAAGAATTTTGTAGCAATTAAATTAATATAATTAAAAATATTATTTTGTTAACTTTGAAACCGAGTAAAACTTATTTCTGTATCGAAATTTTTCCAAAGTTATAACGGAAAAACACAAAAATTCAGTTTACTTTTTAATTAATTAAAATTCTAACTAAATTTCAAAGCACTCTATACAGAGTCTATGCAATATTCCATGTTTGATAGTCTAGATAAAACTGGTCTATAGAAACATAGACATACATGTTTTCTGTTATTATTAGTAAAGATGAAAAATATATGTTTTTTGTAGTATGGACATTTAATAGTCTGGAAAATATTAATTCCTTTGTTGTAGAGAAAAAAAACCCCATCAAGCTTTAATCTAATTTCAATATTTGAACAAGAATTTTAATACACAACACTATTTTCAAGTTAAAAAAATGCAGACCGAACAATGCTGAAAGTAAACAATGCCAAAAAATTACTGATCGGTTTACTTAATTCTACCAAAACAATTAAATGGCGAGTTGCGTCAGTTATGAGTTAAAATTCAAAAAATAAAAAAATGAAACTTTAGGAATAGCAAAAATATACTATTTGATCCAAAATATTTAAGAATAAAGAAAACCCGGAAACCCTTAATATGAATTTAAAGAAAACTCCAGAAAAAAATTACTTTACAAAGTGATCAATTAAAAGATTCTTTCAGAGTATATAGAGTAGCAACGTAAGATTTCAAAATCTAACGTATAGAAAATCTTAAACAAATAGTTTGAAACAGAAGATATAAAAATAGGATATACATAACTCGGTATTTCTATCATATATACGTATGAATAATGCATTATACGGCAGGAACATTCGTCATGTACGAAACATCCCAAAAAAATTACACATAGCCCAAAATTTATTTTGTCAAAAAAAAGTGAAAAGAAAAAGAAGAAGGGGGGGGGGGGGAGGGATCAGTACATTTTGTCAGAAACATATTAAATATGTTCTATAAAAATCCTTTATACAATACAAGCAGCAAATTAAATATTCAGAAAATGGGGAATTTCAAACTCAAAAAGAGAAACGAGACATGCAAAAAGAATTATTTCAATAAATGCAAACTTTCTAACGACAATTAGTTTTTGAATTGAAATTAGAAGTCAAAAGGTTTGAATAACCCATAAAATCAGACATTTTTTTTTAAATTTATGTTTATTAATGATTGAGTATGAAAGAATAATAACATATAAGAAAATCTGTCAGTTTAAATAGTATCATTTCAAAATGGAGTTTGAACTATTCAAAAAATTTAAAATTCTATAATGAAATCTTTGCTAACATTTGGATTGAACGTTTGGAAAATAATAAATCATTTTTCTGTAGAACTAACACATATCTGAAGTCAAATTTATCGTTTGCAATTGTAATTAATTTATATAAGAAACTTATGTAACAAAGATCGCGAGTTGCTTCACTCCATAAGTGTAAAATGACGAATAAATAAAAATATTGTTTATATCAAATTTAGAAAGAATTTTTAAGGTATCAAGATTATTAATAAATGAAAAATTGCAATTCCATCCAATGAAAAATTATTATGAATTTATAATTAACAGACTGCTGTTTAATAACTTAAATTTACAAATCATTCCTAAACTGCATATTAAGTACACTATTTAATAATTTTAAAATTTTCTTTATTTACGATTTATTTTGTTCCATAAAATTCGTATATATATATAGTATACCTAGATTTTTAAAAAAAAGTTTTTTATTCAACCAGCAACGATAAAAAAATATGTTGCAAATTTGCAAGTTGCCATTAGAAACATAGAATTCATTAAATACATAAAATTCCACACATACAGTGGCTCAAACAATTGAGAGTACAAATTACTTTTACTTGATAAATCTGACTTTCAGTATAAATAGCACGTTACCGAGAAGTGCAAACATGATTTTAATTTTATACATAACAAATGGTTTAATTTAAAGTAAAAATAACATCAACGAAAAATCTCTAAACTGAAAAATTTCAGAAGCATTTCAAATAAACATACGCAGATTTTGGCCTCAAAAAATGGAGAATACACCAATGAAATTTTTGTAATATCTCGCAAAGAAAAAAAGTGTCAATATTTAATTGCATGTCTTTTGGCTTTTATAATGGTCTTTAAACATCCTGGTACCGATTCGAACAATTTTCGGTGGTATCTGAAGATATTTTATCCCATTCTTCTTGCAAACTAGTTATAAATGGGTTTTGTTTCTAATTTTGTGTTTTTGGACCACTATTTCGAGTGTGGCCTACAGATATTAAAGGACATTGATGTCAGGGTACTACGGTGGTGTGTGTAAATACTGTTCACAATGAAAAAGACACCACATTTTGACGTTATGTGCGTTCTGTTTGAAGTCGTTGTATTGCTGGAAAATGAAATTTTTTCCTAAACCCAATTTTTAGCACTTTGTTTTAGATTACTGAGACCGTATAGTTCATCCAACTTGCTGCAGGAATTTCTCAAATCATAGGCAGAAGTGTAAGTGCTGAAACTGTCAAATTGTTTGAGAGAAACCGTTCATCAGGCTGCAAATTCAAAAAAAGCGTTTAAAATATATATAAAAACTCATCAGTTGAAGACCAATAACTTTTGGAAGAAAGTTATAATTAGTGATGAAAAAAGATTCAACATTTTTGGCAGTGACACCCGTAGCACCATATGGAGAAAGCCTAAAACTATTTTGGTAAAAAAAAAAAAAAAAAAAAAAAAAAAAAAAATGTACCCTACAATTAAATATGGTGGTGATTCCGTCATGCTCCGTCCGGGGTAGGTAATTTAGCTTTTAAAGATGGTATTATGAGTCATATGGCTTAATTGGATATATTTCGCAGCAATCTAAAGGAAAGTACTCAAAATTTGGGTTTAGAGTGATATTTCATTTTCCAGCAGGACAACGACTCCAAACAGAAAGCACGTAATGTCAAAATGTGGTGTCTTATTCATTGCAAACAGCATTTACACACACCACCACAGTACCCCGACATCAATGCCATTGAATATCTGTGGCCACACTCGAAATAGTGGTTCAAAAACACAAAATTAGAAACAAAATCCATTTAAAACAAGTGATGCAAGAAGAATGAGGTAAAATATCTTCAGATACCACAAAAATTGGTCGAATCGGTACCACGACGTTTAGAGGCCATAATGAAAGTCAAAAGACATGCAACTAAATACTGACACGTTCTTTCTATGCGAGATATTACAAGAATTTCATTGGTGAATTCTCAATTTTTTGAGGCAAAATTCTGCGTATGTGTAAAAATGTGTAAATTAAATGATATAAGAAAATAAATCTTAATTTAAAATAATTTAAAGCATTCACACTTAGAAATAAAATTTCTAATAAAAATGTAAAAACTGAACTCTCAAAACAAGCGAAAAATAATTCTTGACAAATTTTTCGTTCTTTCAAGAAAAACATTTCAATAAGATATATGAGTATTTAATGAATAATCATAATGATGTCGAAATAATTTGATTCTTATGTTATTCAATATCCGTGGAAGTACAATCATAATCCGCACTATTTTGAAAGATAACAAAGTGTGTTTATTTAGAATGTTTAAAATAAATGTTCCAAATTCTATCAAAAATAAAAAGATATTTTCTAAAACTATAATGAAATCGGCATTGTCATTTTAGAAACCATTATTAGAGAGTTTTAAAACAAGTATTTTGAAAATAATTATGATTTATCAATGGTAATAACGAAATTATTTTGGAAAAGTTTATTATATAGACATGTTTTTCAAATCTTATAAGCAGCTAAGGAGCAAAATTAAAAGGAAAAGAAAATACCTCCGTTGTTTTCATATTAATAATATTTGATAATAATGTTTAATATTTTTGATATGCAATTATTATATTAAGTTTGCATTTATTATATTAATTAAAAATCATTCTCCTTATTATTCTATAAACGCTTTTAAATAATCATAGAGCTGAAAGGAAAAACTTATGGTCAAAAATGAAACTAGTTACTTAAAATAACTGGATGAAAATAATTTTTTTATGAAAATAAAAATGAACTAAGACGCAAGATGGCACTCTTTTATTTTGACAAAACTAAATTTATCATAACAAAAAATAATTTATATGAAAATTCTTTAATGAGATTCGAAATTCTCGTTCCAAATATCGTAGACTTCGCTTACTATGTTTGCAAGTCTAAAATATTTTAGTCAATCGTCAATTTGTATTCAGCGGGCTTGAATGCATCAGCCGTTGCATTCTGTGCTTAAATAATTTTAGAGCACGCAGTTTTCAAAAAGAGTGCCTATGTAAAATCCGATGTCCAAAAAGAGATCCAATAAATCCAAAAAGAGTGTCGATGTTATCATATTCATTAAAGCAAAAAGAAAAACTCTGCATTGAAGTTAATGCTCAAAAAAATCTTCCCCTTTCTATTGAAGATGTTAGCTCAGATAAAATTGCGCGAATGAAAGATTTAGTGAAACATTAAAATAAATTTGACTCTCCTCCCAGCAAAAAAAAAAAAAAAAAAAAAAAGAAAAATTTGAAAAAATTTTTTAAAAATAATTTTGAAGATTTTATTAAAATTAAATATACTGATACACGAATATAAAATTAGGATCATTGAGGGAAAACATTAAAATTTGAATTACTTCTTATTTAACAAAATATCTAACAAACATTTTGGAAAATCCTTTCCTAGTGAGCACCTACGAAGCAAGAAATAACTATATGCCAAATTTGATAGCTATAGATCCGGCGGGATGCTTTGTAGAATATTTTGAACGAATTTTACATCCGTATCTTAACAGTATTATTCAAGTATAAGAGCATTAATATTACCTGTAATAACCTTAAAAGTAAAAGTGTAAGCGAATCAAATTTTTTTTTTTAATAAAAATGCCAAATTACAATTTCAGCGAAAAAAAGACAAAGAAACAAGGAAGATTAAGATATGATTATCCCGAGAGAAAAAAATTGAACGTACTTTTCCCCCTAATTCATAAAATATTAGTACTTTTATCTTTTTGGTATTTCGAAAACTCAAAAGGAACAAGAATTATTAAACAACAGAAAACTAAAAATTATAAGAATTTCTAGTCCTCAATTATTTTTTGTTTTAGTTTCTCAAGATATTTGACAAAAAATTCGTATTATTTCAGCGTGAATTACTCTCAAGACAGCTTCCTTTCTATTTTCATGTCTGATTTAGTGAGAGAAAATTATGGAAAAAAATTTTACACTTAAGTACTTAAGAAATATTAGCATTAAGAATGTTTTATCTGTCAGTTCTTTTTAAATAAAAATTCTATTCAAATAACATAGGTCTGGAAAAAAACTTCAAGAGATTTTTAGGCTTTTCTTATGTATTTTAGAATGCTGGAAATGGAAAAAATACTTAAAAAGTCTAATCACGTCCGATTTTCAAACGAAAGTAGGGTTTTCAAATTTAATCTGCATTAATAATAAAGATGAATATGTGTTTGTGTGTAGGTATAAGTGTGTTGGCGATCTACAGATCAGATCGTCTGACCAATAGCCACCAAATTTGGCAGCTATATACAATAAAGAGTGAAAATATGCTCCTCCGTGCGATTTTTAAAAAAAATAATTAGAATTCTTATTTATCTTTACTCACTTAAAATTTAATTCCTACTTAAAAGTTAAGCTGAATTTTGTGGACACGATAACATCCAAAAATATTATGCCATAAAAGTGTTTTTCACACCATTTCAAAATTTGTCTTTTTAAAGTTGTCAATTTAATGGGCGAGGGAATTTTTCCTAAATTCAAGCATTTTTTTTAAGAATTTTTTTGAGTCTATATTCTAATAATATATTCTATTACTGCCGTGAAATTCAAGCCATTATTATTTCACGAAATACTTAATCACGTGTTTTTCTTCCATTGTTAAAAGCTAAAGAAGGAGAATTTTTAAATATTTGAGCAATTAAAAAGACAAATTAAAAAATTGATGGTTCAATATCGTGAAATTTAGAAGATAGGTTATTTACATTTTTAATATACTAAAATTTTATAGACTGTCTCCATTAGAAACATTTATGTACACGATAAACAGAACTTAACTAAGATAATTAAAACAACAGTGCTTTAATGTCAGAGAGTTTGGTGGAAACATGAACAAGGAGTTATAAAAAAGCGATTTATCTGAAGTCAAATATAATCAGAACTTCAGGCGAATGTCTGAAACAGATCAAATTAATCATTGTCGAAAATTGTTCAAAATATTCAATGTTTTTTTAAAAATAAATTGTTATTTAAAAAAGTTCGAATTTTTTCAATCACATAACATAGGTTTCTAATTATATAAATACCAAAATCTTGCTGTTTACCTAACGCCTCAGTCCATTCCCAATGTCAATATTTTATTTTAGTTTATAATTAGATTTGGAATTAATCTGATCATTACTAGATGAAATGACAATGATGCATTTCAATGCAAGCTAAATGACATATTATTTATAAATTATTCAAAAACCTTTTTCAAATGTTTGCATAGTGGCTATAAATTCGCCTCCATGCCTCCTGCTGGGTGATCATTACATCTCCACGAAAATTACGAGGACTAGCTGTAACTCAGTAAGATGAACACCGTTTAATGTTTTATGTAAATTTCAAAATATTATCCATTTTGTTCCGCTAGCAATCAAATTACACGAAATATGTGCGTTGTCTTTGCTTGTGGGTCAGTTGAGAGCAATAATTCCATTGAAAGAAAATTGACTAGCAACTCGAGACACAGCAAATCCAAATATATTTATAAAAAATGTTGCTAATATAAGTGCGATTTATCGGAGAAAACTATCACAGACGCATATTAAATTAGAATTAATGAAATAGTTCATGTCTTTATCAAAGTTCATGTCTTTTATCTTATTGCTTCACATGCATTTATTTCAAAATCCCAAAAATATCCGAGGGAAATTTTTTTAAGGAGAATATTTGTAGGATAATACATACGAGAATTTTTTTCCTTGATATTTCAATTACAGCTAATACAGTCAATTTTTATTTTTCAGTTTTAATCACAGAAACTGAAAATGAAGAATGGAAGTCTTTTAAGAATGGGAAATATAAAGTATTAGATAAGAAAAACGAGTAAAAAGGATGTTGATAGTATTCAAGGTAGAAAATTGGAAAACGCACATGGCAGTTCACTTTCTGATTTCTCATTAAGAATATTTTTCAGAAAATTTATGAATTTTCAGAGAGAAGAATAAGAAATGTTCTTCCACGGAAAATATAACCAAGAATGATGAGATATTATCATGAAGGAATAATAATGTTATGAATCTTGATACCTTTGAAAATATCAAATTCTAAAGATCACACTAGAAGAATCATAAAAATTGTTACACATAAAAGCAGTGAATACTAATCTCTAATTGAAGTTACGATTGAAAGTCACGATAAGTTTTTCAGTTTGTTAATTTTTTATTAAAATAAAATTAACAAATCAGCAAATAACTCGAATATGAAAATTTCATCAAAAGAAAATTAAATGATTATTTTTCTCCTACATTTCAAAATTTCAAGTTACGAAGGAAATAATATTTATAAACAAACAATTTAAAAAAATTCGATCAATTCAAATCGACACAGCATTTTTTTAAAATCGCTATTCTGTGGGTCAAAATATCGTTTTAGGGATCTTTTTATTTTAAAATTAGTCTATTGGCAAATCTATTTTTATAACATTCTTATGCGGTAGATTATAATTACAGTATTTAATTTAGAATACGCATATATAGGGTAATCTAGATAATTATTAAAGATACAAATTAACTCATTAAAATAACTTCAGTACATTTTTATAATATCAAGCAAAATTCCACCTGCTTCTCAAGCATAAATAGATAAACATTAACTATAAGAATTATTGGTAATCTGGCAACTCAATTTTATTTAGTTTACAACTGTTTATTCCGATTATAAGAATCAAATAGCTTAATTTTTATTATTAAGATAAAAGCGCATTATATAGAAGAACTCTCTGTTTGGAATGGCTTACAGTAGTCTGTCTGCAGGAGTATTATTATAAGAATCGTGTTTATCATTGAAGAAAAATGTGTATAAAACAATTGATTCTCTCCATTTTTTATGCAGGTTCTTTACATATTACTTGATTTACATGATTTCTAAGCTGTGATTTAGTGCATAATTTATATTTATTTTTCCAATTGGGCTTTTCTTACTATTTACCATTATTTTACACCATTAAGAATTTAGAATACATACGATTTAAGCTGATTACATTCAATTTTAATATTGAAAGTCATTTTATATTGTTTAAGAAGTTTATTGGAAATGGGGAAAATACGAAAAGTTCTCGATGATGAAGATAATGGAATAAATTGAAAGATAATCGGGAAAAAAAGGCCTAATTATTATCCGAAAATAGCCCTAATATTCAACATGTAACTCAAACCATAGGAAACTGTTAATCAGTATAGATTCAATGTCATTTATATTTCCTCACTCATGTATACTAAAAGTTTAAGATGAATAGATTATTTTATACTGAAATTTGTCAAAAGATAAAAAAAAATCTTTTAATTCAAAATTACATTAATTTTTCCTTTAAAGATTTTATGTATTTTTAAACAACATATCAACTAAACATTCTTGTAATTGAATTTTTATCTTTTCAATTTTGAATCGTCTGCGAAGATTGAGAAGCGCTATTTGCGAAATAGAGCGACATGAAATATGAAAAATTCCAAGGTCACTCATTGTTATTGAATTATGAACTCTCTCCTCATTTGACCGTGACGAGTGCTCGTTGACAAGAGATTCTTTTTGAAACGTCGGTCATTATTATTTTTATCTGTTTCCTTTCAAACAACGGAGGTTTCTAAAAACTTTTCAATAGATAGCATTATTTATGGTGATAATAATAGTCAACTTTGTGTTTACTGATGTTTAAACCATCAACAAATATCAGTATAAATTTTAAGACCCTTTGAATAAGCTTACGAAAACAAGAAATATGCAAAGGTTTATTGTGTGTATAAAATGCTTAAGAATAAATAGATTCGCAATTCTCTATTGTAAACAGATATCATTTCTGCGTTTTCAAAGAATTTTTAAAACATATTGCATTTTATATATTTAATATAACACATAACATATTATATATTTAAACGTATAACATTTCTGAAATCTTAACTAACATCTAGTTCATGAATTCATATTCTGAATGATTTGTTATTTCATTTCAGAACTTTTTTGTTTACGATATTTCGTATAGCCGAGAAAAAAAAAATTATTGACGAATCATTATTGAATCAAAATTACAACATGTTATCATGGCATCAACGCGTTCATAATTCCGTAATAAAATTTAATCCCATTTTACTTTACCAATAATACCAATATAAATAATATTTATATGGAAGCACTAATTGTGAAACTCTGCCATCAAAAAATAATCGAAACAAATGAAAGAACAATGCTATTTAGGCATGGCAGGGGGAAAATTACAATCATACTTTATATATTTATAAATAAACAAGATTTTAATATGAAATAGAAAGAAAATACAGAAGTTTTCATTGTAGCATTTAGCTACAAATGGTAATCGAATCTGGAATTAAATAATTGAAAAGTTTCGAATTTCTTTATTTTAACTATTTATGTTTCTCATAATTCAATTATATGTTGCATTTTTTAAAAGTATCAGCAGAAATTGCGCTATTTTAGAAACGCAATAATTTTTTTTAAAGTTCCGTTATTTTTGTAAAATTTGGTAAGCGCTGGAAGCATTGTTTTGCTATAAAAATATTTCAATCATTTCAACAACAATCTGAAAATGATCGTTTTCGTTTATCTTGACGTAATTCGATGAAAATTTATTTGGATTACAGCATGATTTATACGCGGAATCAGTATTGACAACATTCAAAGTTTTTGTTAAATGAGACGGGTTGTTTTTTCGAGTTAATTTCGAAGAAAACAAATTAACCTATTTTAAATATGGTGATGCATTAAAAAATATAAATGAAGAACCGTATTCCAAATTCTTTCAGATTAATGCATTTTATTGAAATATTTGATGCTTTACATTTGTAACTAAAAGCAGGAATACATCACGATAAAATTAAGATATAAATATGGAACATTTTATAAGTACGATATTTTATGTTAAAAGTAAAAATTCAAACGATGAATAGATAATACTGAAAGCATAAAACTGAACTGAGTATAATATTGAGATATTACTTAAAGAGCAATTATTCAATATTTTGATTTTTCTTTGGTAGGATGATTTTTTTTTTCACTTTCATTCTTACTATAATTAGAAGTAAAACTAGAGCTATTTAAGCATTACTTACGAGTAATGCAAAAAATAAAAAGGAAATGGCAGTTTTAAGTCTATGTAAAATTAATTTTGCGGATGTACTATTAGCGGAAATTGAACGGCAATGAAAGATTTTTAATACTGATTTGATAAAACTTCGAATACAATCATATCTGGCATCGCAAAAATAAAAATTTAAGTTTTACTTTTTGATCTAATGTTTTTAGAATATTTTGCATAAAAATTATAAAAGATACATTCTTTAACTATGAAAATTTCGGTGAATTCCGATTATTAATTCGCTATTTTTAAATAATTCCACTACTATTGATTAAAAAAAACACCCATAGAATTTTAACAAAATCCTTGCAAAATTATTAAATTTTATTTTTCTAAAAAAAAATTTCCATTAGTATAAGACATATTTATATTTTAATACATTTCAATGAAACTTGGTTAGATCCAATTATAAATTCGTTATTTTAAAAAGAATTCAGCATTTTTTCAGAGAAAAAGACTCCACGAAATGTTTTAGCAAAATCTTTAAAAAAATTAAGAAATTTTCATTATTCTAAAATTTTTTCCTACTACTATGAAACAACATTTATATTTTTATACATTTCAATGAAGCTTAGATGTACCGTATAATATATACATATTGTTTCACATTTAACTCGCAAATTATAGCGAACTAAAGCAATTAATATATACCACTAGAAATTCTGAATTCTGAACACAAATTCTAAAATTTGCAAAGAAATTATTTAAAGGAATTCATCAGCTTTTCAATTAAAAAAATTATGAAAATACTATAAGCGTAAGTTCTCATGATTACGCTTTGGTATATTAAGTAAAAAAAAAAAAAAAAAGAAGCAAAGACAGAAACTAGAACCCCAATTTATATTTTATAAATTAAAAGCAATTATTCTACAATATGTAGAAGTTTCAAGAATTAAAAACTATCTAAAATTTCTCTTAAATTCAAATATTTATTTGCTCGCAACTAGAATTATTTAATAAAAAATGTCACTGACCTTTGCAAGATATATAAATCCATGTTTCCGGGCTAGTTCCTTTGCAACTTCGGTTCCCCCTTCAACTTTGATCACAAACTGGTCCGTGTACACCTTCGGCGTGTTTCCATCGTTCTCGTCGGCACTACAGATTTCGAAGAGAACTGTCAAGAAAATCACAATGATCGTCCACAGCCGGAGCATTGTTAAATCGCTTCTCCAACATAGCATATTGTGGTGGCTTCACCGTTTCAAAACAGAAGAAAGTGAGTTTTGTTTTTCTTTAGACGTTAGCTGTGCATTTCGAACATACGAAACACTCCACCTCATCCGCTGTCGAATGCAATATCAAAACTGAAGAATAATTTGGAACTCGAAGTGAAAAGCGCGTAAGAACTTCTCCATAATCTCTACATGATCGCATTTATCGTCTGCTAAGAAACGACGGCGGGCCAGACACAAGTGGTGGGTGAAAAAAAGAATTCCTTTTTTTTTTTTATATGTATATATATTATGTTCTGTTTCTTTGTTTTTATTGTTGTACGCGTGCCTTGAATAAGAACTGTTGACGTCTGGAATGGATTTGATAGAAAGCGGACCGAAGTTGAGACGAAGCAGCAGCGAAGAGAAAACACCAAACGATAATAATAAGAAAAAAAAAAACTTTTGCTGATGGGGAGAGAAGGCAAAGTGATAGCGTCTGCTCCGGCAGGCTGCGTAACTGTGACTGAGAGAGAGAGAATGAAGCTTACGAGGAAACAATCTAACCTGTTCTGCCGACGTCACTAGGCAACCAGACGCCTCTGTTGGCGCTGACGTAGGGAGCTTTCCGCGTGTACTAACAATGCCGCGTGGCCTCTGAATTGGTGGTAAAGGATTGTTGAAATTCAACAAAAGGATTCATCCACACTGTTGAAGCACAATTAGCTCCGAATTTCATTGTTGATATTACTAGACTTATCTTCAGTTTTAAAATAATAATAATTTACAATGCAGTAGTTATTCATATTTTCACTAAGATTTTTTAATTACTTATTCTAAAATATCAGCAGTTCATCCACATTTGAATATATATTTTCTAACAACGTTAACTTAAGGCGGGAACTTCGAATAATGTTATAGTTAAATTATCTTCTTCACTTTGCAATATTTTAATTTTTCGGTGTAAAATTCTAAGAGGATTTCTTGCAGTTCTTCTGTCAGGAACCTGAGATCATTTTGTGGATTTTGGGTTCGATGCTGTAAATCAGTGGCGATTCCTGCATGCTGGAGGTGCTATTACATAGTGCAGTATTACATTTCTGAATAAATTTAATTTCTTCCAATTATTTAAAAATTGTTTAATAAAAAATAAATATATTCATAAAATGAATTTGCTAAGATTTTTTTAGAGAAACTAATTACACCATTTAATAGATAATTATTAGAAATTATATAAAGAAATTAGACAATTTAAATTTTATTTTTTTAAGATTTATATAATAGTTTATATAATAACAAATTTTTTTTGCTTATTTTTACTGCATTTCTTGCTTAGGTTATAAAGATTTATTAAAAAATTTTTGAACTATAAAACATGAAATCTTAGACTCGAATGAATAAGCTTGCAGAAAAATAATTTTATGTTTATTTACAAAAAAAATTTGCAATTCAATATTTTTCTAATCATTTTTATTTATTATTAATTATCCTTCGTTTCTTATTTATTTTCAAATTTTGGAATCGCAAAAAACTGTATGCAGATAAACAAGAAATCTTTAAAATTCTGTTTAACATCATCTGAGGAATCTATGCCATACTAGAATATTTTTTCTTCTTTAAACCAAATAAGTGAGAGGGAAAGAAAATGCGAATTGTGACTGAGAAATATAGAATCTTGATATACAAAGTTTAATAAAGTGTATAATAAACAGCAATGAGATTAATAATGAACTCTTTTTAAAAAAATGCAGTAGTAAATTTTTTTTTAAAATTACGAAATTGGCTGCTTTATCTCAAAAATATGTATGCGTTCGGTATTCCAATCGTGCAGCTGCGTTCGGTATTGTGCTACATATTTTTCTCGATTTTTATAGAGTGTTAGAAAACGAAGAGAAATAGCCTGAGACTTAAAAATGCATTAAAACTCTTTTTTAAATGCATAAACATATATATAAAACTCAGTATTGTCATTTATGGAAAACTGGACTTCGATTAAGCATTTTTTGAAATCGGAAAAGAAAAATTTGTGATTTGTCGCTTCGTTATTACTTCTTTCCGACAACAGCATGCGACTGTAACTCTAAATACAGTACATAAACTGAAAGAAACCCACAATTACTATAAAAAGAGAATAAAAATAAGACAATTCCTTTGGGTAGTAAAAATTTTAAGTAAAAAAAGAAAAAAAAAGTTTGGGTAGTAAAAATTTTAAGTAAAAAAATAAAAAAAAAGTTTGGGTAGTAAAAATTTTAAGTAAAAAAAGAAAAAAAAAAGTTTGAGTAGTAAAAATGTTTCATGGTTGATCAGTAAAATTTCAGTTTTTAAATGTAATTTTATTTACGTTACTCTCAGTGAGTGACTTGATAACATTTCAAAACTAAATTGGATCCAAAAAATATCTTGAAATTCACTTATACAAATTTTCAGTATCAATAAAACAAGAGAATTTCGTTGATTTAATTTGAATTCAAACATCCAATCCGAGAAGTAAGAAAAATATATCATCTTTTAGATCCGTTGGTAAAAATGGCATAAAAAATTTGATGCAAAATTTCACGTTACAATAAGATCAAATAGCTTTACAAGTTATCAAATGATAGTCTACAAAGACATCTGCAGTAACAAATACAGCTGAAATCGAAATAATCGGCAATCTAAGAGCAAATCGAATTTTGATTTCACCAGTCATGGACGTTTCGAGTGGAATTTAGATGTTTTCATAATTTATTAAAATAATTCAAGAAACAATTTCGAAATCTTTTCCAAATTTGATATTATTGGAATATCTACCACACATGAGTTTTCGAGAGTTAAGCATCGTTTATTAAACCTTGATCCAAACCTTCTTTTTGTTATCTATTAATAATCCTCTTAGTTTGTTTTAGAGTATCTGAGCACACACTTTTTCTTTAACGCGTGGAAAGTTTTCGTTTAAATCGGGGGTTATCGAACTGTGATCTACTCCACCTTCCCCACCTGCCCAAGCTGGATTAAGTGCATTAATTTTATAGCGATGCGCATTTTAAAATAAATAATTGAACAAAGATGAATGAATTGATATAAATGACTATTTGAATTGTCTTATTACATTTTTTTTCCCTCTTGTCCTTTTTTTTTTTTGTAATTCATTGTTTTTATGGTCTGTTTAATTTTTTACTTCTGTGTATGTTTATGATTGTGACAGAATTTTGCTTTCATGCATGTCAGTGAAATATATACAGTGGCTCCCAAAAGTGTTCGTACACAAACAAGAATCCATTAAAACCCTCATTATTTACCATTATATATTCTTATTTTTACATGAAAATTTTTTCATAGCATATTTTTACAGTTCTTAATAAAGCAGTGAAGAATAAATTTTAATTACCATGCAAATTATTTTTTTAAAAATGACAATAAATAAAATTGCACAAAATTAGGACACAAAAGTGACCATACACTTTAAAAAAACATCACTAAATATGAAATTTTCTAAATTTTTATAAATGTTTAGTATTTAGTAGGATATCCTTTATTCTTTATAACAGCTTTTAAACGTTTGGGCATAGATTTAACTAAACGTCGGTTACTTCTGCACCGATCTTGTTCCATTCTTCGATCATTACTGCTTTCAGTTGAATTTTCGATTTAATATCGTGACTTCTTATTCGCACCTTTAATTCTTTCCAAATATGTTCTATATTGCTTAAATCCGGTGATTGAGCTGATGTTTTAAGGGTTTGAGGGCAATGATAGAGGCAAAAAAGACGAACATTCATGGCCGTGTGCTTAGGATCGTTGTCTTGGTAATACACAAAGTTGTTTAAAATGCCCAATTTTTGTGCTGACACTTTTAAATTATTATTGAGAATATTTATATAAACTCTATGATCCATTATACTATCAATGAATACTAAATTGCCTACTCCAGCCGCTGACATACACCCCCAAACCATGACACCTCCACCGCCATGTTTTACTGCTCCAAATAAATTATTGGGATAAAGTTCTTCGTTTTTTTTTTTTTTTTTTTTTTTCTTACAATGATTCTCCCATCCGACCCAAAGATGTTAAACTTACTTTCATCTGCAAATTAGACACCATTCCAATAGCTCTCTGGCTGGTTTATCATAGATTTGGCAAATTTAAGCCTAGCAATTCTGTTCTTCTGACTTGCAAAGAATTTTCTTCGTGCAGAGCGGTCATGCATACCAGCATTCCGAAGAATTCTACGAATAGTTTCACAGGAAATAGAAGTTCCATTTGATTCATTATATTGTGAAGTAAACTTTATTGCACACAGACGTGGATTTTTTAGAAATTTACTCACAATATTTCTTTGACTTTTAGCTGACAGAATTTGAGGGCGACCATTCCGAGGCTTGTTTGTAATCCTTTTTCCCTCTCTGTAACGTTTTATTATGCTTTGCACTGTTGAATGAGGCAGATTAGTTATAGTTGCAATGCCTCTAATTGATTTTCCAGCTTTAAAATGAAATATAATTAATTTTCGTACGTCTAAACTCGTTTCTTTACGAATGCGCGTCATATCTAAGAATAAAGTAAATAGAATAAATAATTGTGATATTAAATACTGAAATCAAACGATTTTAGTGTATTTTTCAATTAGAAGAAAAATAAGCCGCAAAAGATATTTTTATGATGAATTTAAATAACTAATGTTTGGATGTACGAAGACTTTTGTGTTCTAATTTTGTGACATTTTTTATTTATTTATTTTTTAGAACAATACTACTTGATTTTTTATAAAAAATATTTGTTCAGTTTTATTAAGAACTATTTAAAGATGCTAATTAAAAAAACCAACTAATAAAATGCTTTATTAAGAAGTATAGAACACAATTTCTGCAAATTTCTTTAGTGTACGAACATTTCTGGGAGCCACTGTATATAACTGAAATGGAGTTGCAATTAAATAAAATAAGGAGACTCTGATTTATTTTAAAGAAATTATGATTACTTTGAAGGTAGAAGTGATCTTACATCAGTAACTTAAGCTTAATTTTTTGTTAAAAATGTCTGGATTTTCTCACTATTACTTCCTAGTTAATTATTGTTTGTTTATGTTGTATTGCAATGCTATGTAGCTTGATGAACAAAATAAAGGAAAAAAGGGACACAATGTTTTTATGATGAGTGTTCCATGACATAGATGTGATTCTGCTCGTTCACTATGAGTTCATTACTCAACGAATTATTCTTGAAACATGTGTTAGAAGAAAACTAGTGTATGAATCAAATCAAAACAAAAATTACGTAACAACTCTGCACCTCAACCTTTACTAATTATGAAAATGGATATCTGTGTATTGACATTCTACAGAAAAGAATGTTTCGCCTTGAGCTACCAATTTAGCACACACATACTTTGGAGAGTAAATATGTTCACATCAGCGATTTTTTTAAAAAATGTTTCTCAAAATTTTAACCAAATAAAAAAATTAAATGTTAAGTTAATTTTGATATTTTTTACCCATAACTTTAAAAAGTATTATAGCACAAAAACGAGCTTTACACTGCATTAACATCTAAAGCATTACCTTTTCAATAACACAAATTTAATTCTTGTGCAGTTTATTGTCTATTTTTGGCTAATTAAAAATATTTTTATGCTTACTTTATAACGATATATTTCATTGTTCTAAGGAAACTCAAATCGTTTTCATTGCTGCTACAAATATTTCAACAATGGGTTTTTCTTCCATAGTTGATGGTCAAAGTATAAAGATACGATTAGATTTCTATGGTTTCAACAATATTTTTTAAAATATAATCATTCCTATAGGGCCAAACTTTCAAATAAGCAACGAAGAAAATTTTGCATTTCAAAATAGTTTCAACAACCAAGTCTTTGTATTAGTTGGTCTTTAATTGCTATCGTTTAAAATTCAAATACAAATTTTAAATGAGATGATAGAAAAATAGGGAGATGCCTGACATTAAAACAGAACATTGTAATGCTTCTAAAATTCTATCTATATAATATTTTTTGCCGAGAAAGGTATTACAGTCAAGTTATAAAAATATTTAATTGAAAATTTTAGTAAACCTAGATATCTTTAAACTAGTAAGTCATCAATGGACACTAAATAAAAATATTTACGTAAACATAGAAACGGTATTGAACCAGCGGAAGTGAGCTACTCGAAACTTTCTCACATATTCTCTAATAAATGCATAACACCTTTATCACATAAAATTGAGCTTACCTTGGCCAAAGCCACAAATGTCTTGGATGGCATTGGAGAACAATAGCTATGAAATATAGATCTTTTGTGTGAATGTAGCATTTTTACTGAATCTATCGTACTATTTTGTGCGATTTTTTAGCGATTAATTCCTAATAATCGATTAATATACAAGTACCAGAAAATGGATTATATATTTTGAGCACCTTTTTTTTCTTACCGATTTAAAACAAAATTTGACATAGAACTACAACTTCAGTCACACATTTAAATAAATCTGCGTTTTTGAGTTGTCGCGTTTATACATAAATGTACAGATAGACAGACGATCAATCTCTTGAGTGATTTAGTTCAACATTTGATAAGATACATTTTAAATGCTACATCTATGTATCGAATTCCATCTATTTAGATCTTTAAATTGGTTAGTCGTCTTGTACTTTGACACCGGCGGATAGATTTCTTCTGAGGAAATTGAGTACAAAATTTGATAGAAATTTACAAATTTAGTGTTAATGCCATATACAAAATTCCATCCTTCCAGTTCAACGCGTTTTTGATTTATCATGTTCACAGACATAATGACATAATTACAAAAAGCTGTTTTTCGGATCCAGAGATTGCAGATAAATGGATAGACAGAAAATGAGTTAAAAATCTGAGCAGAATGTAATAGCATTGTTAAGAGACATAATTTCCTAAAAATGAGACTATTGTGTGCTGCAATTACAAAATTTGCGAGTAAATTTATTCCATTCTATTTCGTGATATTTAGTAAATCAGGGATATTGTCAACAAGATAACAGGAAGCATCTTTCAATAAATCATAAAATATTAATATTCTTTGTTAAACATGATAAGTACCTATGTATTTCAATATGGCTATTTAGTTACTACATAATAAATATCGAAAATCCGTTTAAATAATTAGGTACCTAAAAGTGGACAGCAGGTAGTCAAAAGTCATCACAAAAAATAAAGACATTAATTTTCTCAAAATAACTATAATAAAAAAATCAACTTTCACGTAAAAAAACAGCCATCAGCATGATGTTATGTTAAAAATGAGAAAATAAATGGATCATTTTATTAAAAGAGAGATATCATAATGTGCGCTGCTTAGGGTCACAAAATGCCTAAATCCACTTCTGGCAGCTCTTTTATAATTTTGCTCAACATATTTCAATAAAATTTGAATTGGTATAATTTTATATATTCTTTCTGTTATCAGGTATGTATACAATGCGTCTGAAAAATATATGGATAGGCGATATTTTTGAAATAACAATGAAAAAAAAAACGAAACAATAATCAAGAAAAAAATAATTATCATATGGAATTATAACGTAAGTTTATTACAATACAGAAATATTATGCTTATATCCATTTGTTTGCAAAAAAATAAAACTCAAAATAAGCTGTCTCGAAAGTCAATGAACATTGAAAAGAATCGTTTTTATTTCCACTGTATCACATAATTTGCATATTCTGCATTCTGTACATGTGATATAACATGTACAGAATGCAGAAATATATCCACCATAAGTTTGGCGCAGTATGGCTAAATTTGGCTCTTGCGCCAGTAAAACTCACTCAACCAACTAACCAACCAACCAGAAATATAAAATCGCTATTCGTTCTTCAGTTCCCGAGTAGCTTAAAAATGACTCGGAACGTTCAATTCTTTGCTGCTGATGTAATTAAATTTTTGCACTTAAAAGCTCAAAAACGCAAATATTGCTGATACTGCTAAAGAAATGAAGAGTAGCTGATATGGAATTGGTGAAATTTTATCGAAAAATTACAATATGATGCCAAAAAAAAAACGTTCAGGTGGACCAAGAAAAATATCTCACTAACAAAAGAAAAAGAGAGAGAGAGATTTTACGAGCAGTGTCAATGCAATAGAAGTCTGTTCGTGAAAGCACGAAAACTTTAAAGCTACCAATTTTAAGATCTACTGTTCATCGTCCCATACACGCAAGCAAATTTCAGAAATATCGCATAATGTGGCAGATACCTAAGCTTCAATCGCTCCATAGAATAGCAAGATTCAGCATAAGTTCTTTGGGCTAAAAAATACGTGCATTGGATAGATAAATGATTAAAAGTTTCTTCAATGATGAAAAAAATTCAATTTACATGACCCTGATGGCTGGGCATATCTAAGCATGATCTGATAGGCATGATCTAAGATGACAGCCTCTTGAATTCTTTAGTTGACAACAAGAAGGAGGTTCTCTCAATGGAACAACGGATATTGCTTTTCTTAACAGTAGACATTATTCTGAGGATTATCAAAATGTCCTCAAAAGCAATCTACTTCCAATTGGAAATATTTTAGGTGGTAAATACTGGAAATTCCACCTGGACAATGCATCGATTTATACCTCCCATTCAACAACAGATTGGTTTACGCAGAATCAAATGACTATTATAGACTGGTCAGCCATCATCATTAAAACTTTTCAGGAGTACTTGGACTAGATGTGCATGTCCATGATCATCAGTTTTGACTATTCAGAAATTAATAGAATCGCTCCTCTTTACAGCCGCACTTTTGCCAAACATTAGTTCAAAGCAAGATTAATAGGATTTTCAAAATAATTCAGAGCAATGGATTCAAAATTTGAATTTAAATACAAAATATTCAAAAAGACTATTTTTTTACACAAATTCTGTAAAAATTATACTGCTTTTTTTTACAGTAATAAACTTATGTTGCTATTCCATATGCTTATTACTTGCGATTCCATATGCTTATTCCATATGATTACTTATATTGCGATTCCATATACTTCAAATACTGCATTTCACACTGAAATCCAACATTGCATACAAAGAGATATTGTAATTACACTCTTATGTTAACATAATAATTTGCTGTTTTATGTATGTATCACCGTTAAAGTGTGAAATCCGTTATTTCATAGAATAACTAGGTATTTCATGAAATGATTAGACAAGTCAGTTAAAGAATATAAAATTATTGATTTCTACGATTTCACTAGGTATTCTATAGAATAACGATTATTTGATCATTAAAGTATGAAATACAGCACTCGAAAGTTCTTTGAACCGAATCTAGCTGCTTTTAGTCAGTTTTAAACCGCTTATGTATGTTATGATAATATTTAAATATAACTATTTCTGCAACATATTCTCTTTTTTTTTCACTTTCTGTTTAACTATTATTAGTAATATGAGCAATAATAAATTATATCACCTGCTTTTCCTTATTATTTATCAATTAATCATTCACAATAGGGATAAAATGTATTTTTTGAAAGATTTTAGCTATTTATGATCAATTGACTTTTAGTTTTGACTTTAACGGTCTATCATTAGTTATTTCATAGAATAACTAGGTAAAGTACGAAATGTTTCATCTATTACATACTTTCATTGACTTGTCTAATTATTTCATGAAATAACTGAATTATACACTTTAACGGTAACATATACATTCAATTGAGTGTTTAGTTTCAGTAACCGAACGAAAGAATAATAATTTTTTAGGGTTTGGAGAAGGAGTAATTTGAATATGCGAAAATTTTCCACAGGCTTACAAGTTTATATGTCTTTAAGGAGCATCTGTCATGTACGACATAATAAATAAAAATTTTAGTTTTTCGTTATTATAGAAAAACGGCCAAGTTTAATTTTAAGAGGTATCAGTGTTAGTTAGTTCAGTTAAAATGATTAAAAAAATTTTCAGTACTTAAAAATGTATGAAAAATAAATATGTAAAGCAATATAAAATTTAATTTCAAAATATTCTAAATAAATAGAAAAGAATTCATTAATATAATATTAATTCCTCAAATTTTTCGAAGCATAAAGATATTCAAATATAATAAGTGTTTGGATTTAATATATATCTTGTTAATTTTGTAGATTAAATTTCTAATTCTATTGATCATGGTTCTCTTTGGATCAAAAGAAATGACTAAAATGGAAAAATACTCATTACTATTAATAAGATAAAAATATTTAAGATGCAATTTTATTAAAGTCGCTGAAATTTTAATTAAATGCCCTCATTAATCATTCCAAAAGGTTTAGTATTGATTACAAGTATCTAGAAGAAAATATAAAAAGAAAATCACAATTCCATTTTAAAAACTGGGAAAACATTTCCTGGAAAAGAAATAAAAATCGTTTTCAGAAGGAAATGCAATTAAATTTATTGATATAGGAAAGCAGCAAGAAATGACACTTAATTCATTAAATCAAATGAGATTAGATTAGTTCAAAGTCTGAGACGAAGAAAAATCTATTTTTCTCAATCTTATTGAATTTTGCAAAATCTTTTTTGGGGAAAATGTGTATAGAAATATTTTTTTATAGAACTGCTAGGTTTCTATTGGAAAATATGCCGAAACTATTTACTTTCTTTCATTTCTAGCTTAAATTTTTTCCAAGATTCGTTTAGGATAAAAAAAAAATTAATGAACTTATAACTCATATTTTTTCCATTTGCGCTTTATTCACTTTATTTTATCTTTTTATCTACTTTTCAAAAGGTTTTTTTCATTTATATCTGCATTTCATTTAGTTTTTAGGCTTGTATTAAATATTTATTTTTAGTCATTTTTGTGAGCGAAAAAGAATTGGGGAAAATCTAAAATATGAAATGAAAATTGGAAACCCGAAATGAAAATTAAAAGATTGAATTGAAAGGGAGGTACAAAATCTTTTAGTACACTGTTTTACACAACTTGTTATTCTTCGACGTCTGAAAGAAATGCGGATGTTACTGACATATCTTTCGACCAGATCAAGCTTTTCTCAATCAAAAAGTTAGAATGAAAATGCGTAGGCTGTCTTTCTCAAAATATATCTTATTTTAAATTGTATATATCAAAGAAAGTGGCGATTGATGTAATCAGACCTGCATCGGGATCCTTAAAAATAAATGCGCTTTTTTGAGCAATTGAGTTCTTATTTATTTTAAAAGAGAATTTAATGTATAGTTAAAAAATATGCATTATTCAACATTATTCTTTTACTAACACTGAACTATATTACTAAATATTATTTGTTATCTAGTACGAAAAATGAAAAATTTCAATTATATATTTTATGCAGATCTTGACTTTTATGATTTCTCGATTAATATTTCTTCTTTAAAATTTAAAATTTCAATAGACTTATGATTTGTAGAATTTTAGAAATCTTACATTCAGTTTTTTTTAAATCACCTAATTCAATCTACGCATTCACCCAGAAATTGAACCTTTAAACCTTCTTTTAACCTAATACTTTGCCTGCTGACAAGAAACATTTTCATCTCAGTCTCTATTATTAATGAATATATATGTATATGCAATGATATTTTAAATTCTTAATTTAACCAAATTAATTTCCAAAACTTTAAGATAAAGTTTTGGAAATGGGTTAAATTAAGATAATTTAACCCATAGTAAAACATTCAATTATTTCCTGATATCATTCCACGTATGAAGCTGTGCAGAAACTACAGCACAATCAATCTACGTATCAAATAAAAGCGATCCCTTCGTGCCCTTGCCAAGGTGACGAAGGTCAAACCGTGTATTGAATTGGCGCGTGGGTGGAAATCCCATGTTATATAAGACTAGCAATAATTTGTTTTGTTAATTCTTTACTTCTGCTTTTGTGCCGCGCTGCGTCTTCATGTAAATAAATCATGACTGTCTCCCAAGAGAGAATAAAACGAAATTAAAAATACAAAATCTCTTCACTGCTTGTCAAACCTACATTCTGCTTCAACCAAAATATGTTGTTATATATATATATATATATA
>JAPMOR010021442.1:308431-321081 GCA_026543865.1 Argiope aurantia
AAAACACAAGAAACAATTTTTATAACATTGTAAAATTCTAAAAATTATCGTTTCGTGTATTCTAATTTTTCTTGCTATATATATATTTTTTATTTCTATAATTCTTCGCCTTTTTTTAATTAATTCAAAACGAATACTTTAAGAATATTTGGTAACAATATATTTCATAATTAAATTATTCAAACCGTTTGATTGTACTAATATTTTAGCCTGCCTCCCCCGCCCCATTGTTGATAATCAAATTAAGTCGATTCTTTTTTTTTTCTTGACGAGTAGGTTCCAATATGAGAATGTTAATTTTTGTTTAATTTTGTTGCATTTATGATCAGGTTTTAACTTCAGAATCAATCAACGATGGACACATTTTAAAATGGGATCATTTGAAACTCTCTCTTTCGTATGGAAATAATTAGATGTATAAAAATATTGGCCGAAAATATAAGAACTGACCAGGGAACTGAAAATTTGAGGAATCACAGTAAACAGAACAGTATACAGTTTCTAAAATTATATGAGTAACAGATCTATCGAAATTTGAAAAGATTTTGAAAGATCCATTAAGACCAAAGTACACAAAATATTTAAATTTTTAGCAACTATTAATCTTGGCGAACTATATGGCCGACAAAGGCACTTAGTTAAATAATAAAACTAAAAGAAGTCATTGGGCATTATGGATTTTTGTGCTGTGTCGAAAACGATTTATATTTATCTTTTAGTGAATTTTGGCTCATTGATTCAATAAGAAGTTTGACGCAAAATGAAATCAAAACTACAAGCTGAATAAATGATAGTATGTTCTGATACATCCAATCATTCTCCGAAAAAGAGCATTAGCGATTGGAAATGAATAATTCTATAAAAATTCATCCTTAGTTACTTTTCCAATAACATTTTTTTATTAATTTATAATTTCCGAAAAGAAAAAAAAAAGGCTTAAAGAAAGAAAGTTTGTGCCGAATTCCGTAGCACTCAGACACACACACACACACACGCATTTATTCTTATTTATAAGAAGATATAAAGGAGAATACATGCCTTTTGCGGCTATTTGGTTCGTTCATCGTAATATCAATATAGTTTTGAAAATCATTTTTAAAATTTGTAATTTATTTTTTGGTAACTTGAAAGCATTTATTTCCCCAAAAGACTGAAAAATGAACTTGGAATAGCAGACAGAAAATATATCGGAATTTCAACTAATTTTGATGCATAAATAGAATGATAATAGTATATAATATTCTTGAATACTTGAATACAAGTGCTTTGAGTCCAATGAAGATAAAAAAATTAAAGCTTGTTTTCAATTGTTATGAAAGAGTCAAGCAAATTAATTATTATTTAAATTAATTATTAACAATACATTCATAATTAATTGAATGTAATTATAAATTAATGTATTAATTTATTAATTATTAAATTTTAATAATTAATTTAATAATGCAATTTATAAATTAATGTATTAAGTTTAAACTAATTAATTATAAAACAAAAAGTAAACGCATATTAAATACATGAACGCTAATTATAAAGTATTAATAATCGAATGAAAAAAAAATAATCTAGAGATCGAGATTATCCAGAGAGATCTAATAATCGAGAGAGAAAGATGATAAAAAAAATCGAGTCAGTAAAAATTGGATTTTTTTAGCTTCAAATAATAATAAATACCAGCTAATAAACACGACGAATGCATTTTATGGCAGCAAAAGAGACTATTGTTGCGAATAATATTTCAAATGTAAGTGTTTTAAATCTGCTGAAATTACGAGCAAAATATTTTAATAAAAATTAACACCAACTAATCAGTTTCTCAGACAGCAATCAGAAATTGATATTAACTTTTTAATAGAGGAAAACATCCAATTTCAAGAGTTGATGAAATAAAAAAAAGTTTTGTTTTCTCCGCAATTATGAAATATTATATTCAATATCACATTTAAATATATTTATTTTTTTAAAGTAGGGGAACACTGTACGACAGTAAAAGTATTATCTAAGTTTTATCCCTTGTGAAATATAAGAAGACGGGAAATTTTTGTGTAGTAATGTTATCTGAATTCATTGCAGTAAACATTAAAGTTTTATTTATTTTTCATTTAATTAATATTTTTAAACGATTGCTACCATATTTGTCAGGTACGCATGCGCACAATAAACTGTTATTATCAGTAGAGGTTAAATCATTTCAAAGTAAAATTGATACAAAACTTTCTTTTTGTTTATGTTTCTAAGAAACTTTTTTTTGTTTATTTTATTTTAAAATACCCCTTATAGAGAATATTTGGGCATTTTTAAAACGATTTCAATACAGAATTTGTTTAAAAAAGGAAACTTTTTGAATAAATATTTCCAGCAACAGCTTATTATTTGAAAGAGAAATATCCCTAAATGACGATAAAAAAATATGCTTATTTACTACCGAAAATGAAGATAAAAAAATGTATAAAACTGGTTCCGTTAATATAAAGAAAGTTTCCAAGGGGTTTATGATTATTAAAAATAGAAAATAAAAAAAAATGGGGGAAAACTTAGAAATCAACTCAACTTATTATAAAGAGAAATTTTTATGCTCCTTATTTACGGAAGAAATGCCATTTCTTTATTATAATGAGTTTCAAAGAGTGTTTTAGCAAGAAGTCATACTTCGGAAACAAACACCGCATTCTTCTAAAAGATGAAGTTTGATACATCATACATAACTTTTTAGCTGAGTAGCCCTGGTGTTTCATTTATCCATTATAGCTACTTTGGTCTGCTGAAAAGAATTCTTTCTAAGTGCAAAGCCACCGCAAATGATGGACTCGGTAAAAAGGAATAGAAATCAATACCCCTGGAAATTTTACAGAAAACTCTTCATAGAAATCGCAATGTTAATTTGTTTATATTGCACAACAACGACTATCAGATTTGACATTTAAAAATAGTTTAAATATATTTTAAAAATGAATAAAGCTCCCTTTAAATTGTTCTTAGAATATGCAAACACCCTCCTCGTATTTATTTCCAATTCTTCTCAGAAAAAATTTTGCTCAGAAATTTTTTAATACTGAAGTGAAACTGAGTTTGAAACTGAAATTTTAAGGTTGAAAGCAAACTTTAGGAATATTTTAGAGAACTACTTTAAAACGGAACTTTATTAAATATATTGTCTATTATAAACTTCCACAAATCGTTTATAACAATATATATATATTTTTATTTATTTTTATACATATTTTGGAACTTTTCGAAAATAGTAAAACTTTGATCATCCAACTCCCTTCTAAGATTTTTGCTAACCGAAATCTCAGAAGAAGGTTAAATGATCACGATAAGTGACAATAAAAGTGAAAAAAAAAACCAACCCAAAAATAAAAAAAAAAAAAAAAAAAAAAGATGTCAAAATTGGCTTTGGACTCACTAATCAAAAACTTCGAGCCCATATGGCAGTAAAATCCATCAATCTGTAGATTTGAAATCTCATTATTTGAAGATGATATTTTACTACATAAGATGTTATTTAGAGAAAAAATAAAAACTCAATTCAATTTTTAAATATTTTATTAGTGATGTAAGCACATTTCACGCATTTCCATGCATGCTGCGGTATTTTAAATAAAACTATTGCTTGAATAAAAATGGGTACCAAAAACAGGTATCTTCCCAATTTTGAGCCGTAAATGGTAAATAAGAACAATCATGTTTTTGCATAGTTACTAAAATAAAAAAAATTATAATAATCTATAATAATTTACCAGCATATTTATTAAGTTAAAATGTGCTGAAAAGTGAAACTAAGCCAACCAGTTTATGAAAAGAAGGACCTCTTATAATATAGTCTAGGCAGCCTCATCACAGCCTAGGGCACCAAAATATCTAAATTTGGTACTAACAGTCATTAATTTTCGGGATTGTCGTATCTCACAGTAATCAGGTCCACCCGTTGGTGTGGAGAGAGGGGTGCCAGCTCAGATGTCGTCCTTTTCATCTGACCGTGGTTCAAAATACCCTAGTGTTGCTTTACAACGGGACGTTAATATAACTAAACTAACTAAACTAAACTCACAGTAATCAGTCAAGCAGTAAGACAATATAGCTGGGAAAGTCAGAGCAGAAATAAAATCTCGAGGTTGAATTAAGTGACTCTAATATCTCTTTCTATACATTACATGTAAACATTAGCGGATTTAGGTACTTTGCAGCTTTCGTCAGTGTACATCATGAACTTCCTTTTTAACAAAACAGTCAATTTATTTTCACACTTTAGCATATTTTTAACATGCTAATAACTTATTTTAGATTAACCACTTTTAATTTCTCGTATACGAAATATAGAGGAACTACTGTAATTGTCAAATAATAAATAATAATCGTCAATTTTAGATTTTGACAAATCTCTTCATTTGAGACCTCCCTGAGTTCGGAGAATGCGTTTTTGGAAAATCTCTCTCTCTTTCTCTATCTATCTATCTGTGACTCAGATAACTCAAAAACTCTTTGTTATATATACGGATGTTATACAGATGAAATTTGGTATATGGTCATTACACCAAATGTGTAGATTTTGAGCAACATTTATTCAGAGGAAGTCTATCTACCCGGGTTAACACGATAACTGAAAACGAAGATAGTTAAATGGATAAAATTCGGCACATAAATTTACCTATAGTGTAGACACCTGCCAAATTTTGAGCCAAATCCAAGGAAGGGCCGTTGTCAGTCTGTACTCTCAGAAACATGTAATGCGATAACTTGAAAACATAATGAAAAAGTACAGAATTTGGTATGGGATTTTGTGACTACACGTGTACACAATTTGATTTTCACACATTTGATTTTCAGATGCTATTAACTGCGTGTCAGGTATAATCACTACAAACCACCAAAGGATGATCCGATAGATTCAATAGAAATTATAAATCTATGTTAAACTTTAATATTTCGTAACTATTGTACGCCATTGCTATTTAAAGAGTTCTCGAGGATAATACCTTTATTAAAAAGTGTACAAAAAGTTTTTAGGAGATCACTCCGCTAGTTATTTTTTTTATCTTTGTGCAGTTATTTTTATTTATCTAATTTAACTTCAGTCCCAAAATTAGTGAAACAATTGTTCTGTTTTATTTGCATTCTAATAATGAAGTGGACATCATGAAACATAAGGAAAGTGACCCAATGTTGATAAAGAGTCAACATTGTGATAACATTTTTTCATTCATATAAGTTAAGTTTATAATTTTTTATAAACTTGTTTATTTAATTGTCAAGAAAATAAAGTTTATTAATTGACTTGCTTGCATTCTCTTCTCAGTATAGCGCTCCTAAGTAGCTAGCTACCAATCTATTTAATTGTAAATCCGCCATTATATATGAGAAAATATGAACTATCGTATTTCAAATAGATAGTTCACAATTTTTCAAAAATGAATACCAAGGTCACAATACATTTTCATATCTTTACATAAAACGCAGAATTTCTCATAAAACCGAAATTACAGAGGTTTAATAGACGTGGCATTTAAATCCACAGACATTTCAAATCAGCTCTATTAAAGTGAGTTACTGAAGCAGAAAAACCCAATTCCTCTTTCGAATGACACAGCAATTTAATGTTTCTGCGTATGCCAAAACTGAAGTACACTTTCATAAGAACCTTTTCCATTCAGAATGTCGAAATGGCAGATCTTATTTTGATAACAAGCATTCGTTATTTATTTCTTCCTTTTCGCCAAGTCACCAAGAAATGCGCAAATGGTCTTTTGGATTATTTTTTGGAAATTTTTCATCCGGGACTGCAAAAGAGACGACGACTGCGCAAAGATGAAGAAATGCATGTCACTTTGAGGGGGGGGGCGGGAATCGAGCATTACATAAACAGAGACAGCGATGTACACTGCGTCTTATTCTCCGAAAGCCATTTCCTCTTTATTCAAACTTTATTTACCTATTTATCGAAACTGAATTTATTATTATACAAAATTAAAAGTTTCGCATAACAATTTTTTTTTTAAATAAAGAAAGTAATTTTTTTAAAAAAGTTTTTATTTCTTTCCATTTAAAGTTAGAAAATAATTTTCTTTTTCTTGGAAAATATGGGGGCCTCTCTTATCCTATCGCCTTCTGTGTAATATAGAATATTACAGCTTCTTATATATACAGAAATATATGCCAATCTAAATGAACTGTTATCTTATTAATAATATTTCGGAAATGATAGTAACAGATTATTTAACGAAAGTTGTAGTAGAAAATATCATACTTATTGGTTTGTTACAGATTAAATTATGGTAGTTAAAATAGAAAAATCTCATGAACATTGACAGAATGCTTAAGAAATAAAAAATATATATTACTTGTTATACAATTTAGATGTAAATAGATAGTCACATTAAAAATCTTGTTTCTTTACAGTAGGATCTTTACTATCCATATATTCCAGAACACTCAAATAAAAATTAATAATTGAGTCGTTTTGAAACAAGCAACCATCCATTAACAGAAAGAAATAAGGAATAGGTTTTGAAGAAAAAAAATGACGAATTTCATAAAATAATGAATAAACACCGAGAAGTAAAATAATTATAATCAAATGAATAATAAAAGAAAAATATATATATATAAAAGATAAGTGAGATACTAAAAATATTGTAGAATTATTCAATAAAAGAAAATTAATTGATTTTATATTTCAGCTTAAAGTGTAAATATTTTTTCAAAGATTTTGGTTTAAATATTATAGGATGCATTGTTGATTTTTAAATCATCTTTGACATTTTAAGATCAGGAAACATTGAGTCCTCTTTCTGATGAAGGAAATCTAGTGTATTTTGGCGATCATCTGTTTCTCTGGCTATATTAGCTATATTCGTATAATTTCAGTTATATCGTTTGATATAATTTCATGTTTATGATCTCTTCATATTGTCAGATATTAAAAAAAATGTTATCTTAATATCTTTCATATGTTCTGTACATTGTGTACATTGACCTTTGCAATAGAAACAGGTGAGCTTACAACACAATAATTACAATAATTACAACACAAAAATGTTTATATGCCAGTTTCAAGTGTAATAAATATTTTTCAAAGACGTTGGTATAAATATCTGGTGTACTGTATCGTTTAATTTTCATAGATTTTTGAATCTCTTTAGTACTATAAACTTACGTGGCGTTACAGAGTCTTTTCAATGCAGATGAAAGAGATCTAGCCGCATTTCGCGACTAGTCGTTTCGTTGAGAATATTGATTATATTTCATTTTATTTAAACCGTATAAACATAACTTCATGTTCATGGTCCTAACAAATTATAAGATATTAAAACCATGTTATTTTTATTCTTTTGCATATGCTCCGCTCAATGTGTGCATGAACCTTCCTAAAGGATATCAATCCCATGACATCATAGCGTTATTAAAAACGTAAATGCCCGGTCATTTTTTAAAAAAAAATTTAAGGTATTTAAACTTCATTTTTTTTTTTAGCTGTCTTGTAAACTACACAGATATCAAAGAAAATTTTTCTTCTTCAGCTATAAACAATGAGAGAAAATAACGCTATGTGATAATTGATGAATAAATAAAAACGGTTTGAACTTCAGGGCAAAGATGTGATCTATTGCTGAAAATTAGGTAAAGTACATAAATAAATTAAATTAAAAATTAAAAAAAAATAGAATTAAAAAGATTGCCAAAATTGAGGAAAAATTATTGACATGATTATTAAATTGGTATAATTAAAAAGATGATTTTTTAAAAATTTTTGAAATGGAGTGGGATTTATTTTTGTGCTATAATACTTTCAGAACTTATAACGGAAAAACTTCAAAAAGTCAAATTAATTTTTAATTAGTTAAAATTTTAATTTAAAATTTTAAAAAAATCGCCCCGAGATACATATTTTAGCCTTCTAAAGTATAAATATGGCAAATTTGGTAGCTGTAGTTCAAATGATCTGGCCTGAGAGCTCCAACACACACATTCACATGTATTATTAGTATAGATATAAAAATCAATAATGCAGTTAGTTAAGTCTCGTGATATTGTAGTGCTATTAAAATATCATACACATGAAATCTACTTTTTAATTGCGCATTGCCTTTCTCGGTACTATAATTTCATTTATTCATTCCTACGGGTAATAAAAAGAATCTTTTTATTTTCTGAACTTCCGGCAATTAAAGAAAATGGTGTTCATAATATAATTGATAAAAAAAAAATTGAAAATATTTAGAATTTTATTATAATATTAAAAAATAGTGCTAAAAACTTTGCAAAAAACGATATTTTCTGAAATATTGTCATAATTTAAGAAAAACATTTCTCTACAACTAAATTGCTGTCATTCAACAGATACTTTTAATAATTTTAAAATGGTATAAATATCAGTTTTAAATAATGATATTTGGACGCTGTGGAATACCGCCAAAATCTAGTATAATTTTTAATCAAAGGTT
Source organism: Argiope aurantia (assembly GCA_026543865.1). Classification (NCBI taxonomy): domain Eukaryota; kingdom Metazoa; phylum Arthropoda; class Arachnida; order Araneae; family Araneidae; genus Argiope; species Argiope aurantia. The sequence continues at coordinate 316,870 of JAPMOR010021442.1, forward strand.
TATTTCAAATTTTAGAAAATCACCTAGAGATGCACATCTTTATCCATCAAAGTATATTTGCATGAAATATATAAGTTCTAGGTCAAACGGACTAACCTCTATAGCACCAACAGATATACTTTCATTTTTATTATTAGTACAGATTAATTTCATCGAATTTGTTATAATATTAAAATTTTATTCTCTTATTCATTACTCTTTACTCAATCTGTACTAAAAATAATGGAGAATGCGTGTGTATTTTATTACTTTAAGTCAAGTCCGCTATTGAGGTAGTTTAAAATTAGCATAATCCCAGCTAACCAGGTAGTTGCCAAAGGCGGCTGGGAAAAAAAAAGAATTAGTGAAATCGGCGCGGTGATTGCATTTGAAGACTGTGTGGATATTTTTATCACAGAGAATGTGACACTGATGCAATGCTTTTGAGATTTCTTCGAAATTGAAAGGTAGCGACCATCAATGACAAGTATAAAAACCATGAATTTTCGAGTGAAATGAAAACCGGAGAAATCGGTACAGTTGCTGCGACTCAGATTTCGGTTCTACTGTTTTTCTTTATTATTTTAAAGATATAGGTAATAATGTTAATTGTATCCTGAAAGTCTTTTTTAAAAATTCTTATTTTACGCAAGCATTCCCAAATTTCATTGAAATAGTAAAAAAACTAAGACTTGTTGCCCGCAAAAATTCCGAGAAAAGTCTTTCGCAGAAAATAAAATTAAAAAAAAAACGTATTTAAATTCCTTTAAATAATTAAGATGCTTCGCTTTTAAGCATGTGAAGTTTCATATTCTTTTCGCAAAATGTAGTAAAACAAAGCACTCATAGCTGGGATTGTATTATAAAAACCATATTTGAATAAAATTTTAGTTACATCTGTCATTAATGGCTTTACTTATCTTTTTGTTAACGCGTAATTTAGTTCAACATGAATTTTTAGCTTTTATCAAAAATCATTTCAAAATTTTACTTTTTTTTTCCTCATGCATAATTACAAATACACAAAATTTTAAAAAAATGCCCAAAATACTGCATAATTATTCCTGCAATTAAGCTTTTTCAGAAATGTTCTTTTAGAAATCCCTATTCAGTTGCACTACCTGTTGAGAATACTTAACGTCTAATTGCAGCAAAGAAAATAAATATATTAGAAAGAATTTCAGGTTTACCATTTCTTTTCGAAGTTAATGAGAATTGTTGACTCCTTGGAAACAACATTTTTCAAAAATACATGTTTAAAAATATGAGAAGAGGTAAACGAGGTGAAATTTAATTGCTTCTTATTTAGATATGGTGACAAATCTTCTGATAAGCATTTGAAATTTTAAAAACAGATAAAATATAATTCTAAATAATGGAAACGTTATTTTTTAAGTGTGAAAAATTGAATTAATGAGAGCACACCGTTTGTTGTATGTATATATATATATATGTGTGTGTGTGTGTGTGTGTGTGTGTGTGTGTGTGTGTGTGTGTGCGTTGTCTTAAATTTTTATCTTGTTGCCTCCATATATTAGGAAACAAATACACAAATTCTTTTCGACTTTTTTTCTATGCGCAATCCTTGCGCTAACGCCGAATGCTTTCGGTTGGAAACGGTGGAATCCCTCCACCATACTGTTTACTTTGACTTAACTGTCTATGTGTGTTTGTAAATTTTGTAGTTTAACTGTGTTTGTGTAGATAAAAAAATATTATATTTAAAACCGGGCAGTTCATTAGAAAATCGCAACACACTCACTATAATTATATAAATTTTCTCTCACACATTTCCTTTTCTTCATTTTGCATGTTCAATTTCTAATAAAATAAAATATCACATTTTTGGAGAAGTATATCGAATTGCAAGCATAAAATTTCATTTAAAAAAATTCAACTTCTTTAAATATACTTTGTTCGCAAACAAAGAAAAAGTATTATAATCGGCGAAAAAGGAAATATCGCAATGTTTATAAATTTCGCCGTTTTATTCCCCATAGAGCCTGAAAAATATTTGAAATAATATCTTTTCGTTCTTATGTATGCAAATAAAAGAACTCAAAAATCCTTTCGAGATGGGTAGATGAAATTTTACATTGAAATTTTCTGTCAGAATTGGAGGTATGCATCAAATTTTGGACCAAATCTAACGACAAATGTATATAAAGATTTTTTTTATCATGCTCATTGCTATTCATGCCAAGTGAAATTATTATGCATATATTGCTTTTTCTTCTCATATTTAAAAAATATTTTAAACAAATTCAACTGTCATGATTATTCATCTGCTAGTTATTATTCCGTATATAGTGATAAAAAATGTTTGTAATACATCAAACTTGCATAATTATTCGTAAACCAATTTTCATTTTATTCAATTTATATAGAATATTTTTAATATATCCAATTGTAATGTTTATTCATGTGCAAATTGTCATTTTATTCAATTCACAAAAAATATTTTTAATATATCCAATTGCCATGTTTATTCATACACCAATTCCATTCAATTGAAATATTAAAAGCATACTGTTGTTGTTTATAAAACGTTCCAGTTGTAATTGTAAATGAACTCTTTTTTTTAAATATTGGACATAAAATGAAAAATTAGCATAAATGAAAAGATAGATTTTTTATTAAAAAAATTATAAAGTAGCTTTAAAATATGTATTCTTGGATAATATTTTCGAAATTGTTTCGGAAATACAATAAAATTATGATATGAAAATCTACAAGCGAAACATCGTCGTGTAAAATGTATTTATTAATATGCGTAAATTAAATAAATTTTTAAAATATGTCGACCAAATTCTTTTTACCTCTTATTCGCGAAGTACATCGGCAAGAATAAATTTTATCATACATTATAAGTGATACTTCAAAAATGAATGCGGAAAAGTCATGGGAAGAACACTCTCATTATTCCCTTCCTATATATATATATATATATGTATATATATATTTTACCAAAACGATTTCCAAAACTGTTTTGTTTTCGTTTTCATTTTAGTTTCGTTTTCAATTACTATGAGAAAAAAGTAATTAAATATAATTTAATAAACGGGTGGAGGTATATTGATGACCTACTTTTGATTAACTTCGACAATACTAATATTGTAACTAATTGCTATCCAAAAGATTTAATTCTAACAGAAACGAATAAAAATCAACTTGAGGCTACCTTTCTGGATTTAAAAATCGAAATTGATAATGATAAAACAATAGTTGGTATATACGATAAAAGGGATGAATTCAACTTCAAAATAACAAAACTATGTAACTACCATTCCAATCTAAACTCTAAAATTTTCAAAAATCTAATTTTCTCACAAGTTAACAGGATCAAAAGGGTTTGCAATAATAAAAATTCCTATATTGAAGCATCAAACAACCTCATTAATAATTTAATTAAAAATGAATTTCCTAAAAATTACTGTAATGTCAATTTTTTAATTAAACAAGGTATGGTTTGGGATTAATCCTTTGGCTAAAATAAAAAATAGAACTTTCCTTGCATATTATATCACTCAATAGGTGGCGCTGGGAGCTTACAATTTTTACATAAATTACCGTTAGCTTTATGTTTTTAATAAGCGGGAATCACAATCGATAGCTTAAAATTTTCCTTGTCTGTTGAAGGTATGTTCTTGCCTTTTTGTTTTTTCTTTAGTGTTTTTTTCTTTAGTGTTATTTTATGGTATATTGGTTTTTATTGTTATTGTATTTTTACTTATTAGTGGTTTTTCTTCTAATTTGTCGTTTTGTGTTTTCCTTTCTGTTAAAATGGTATATCTCTTGGGCTAATTTCGGGGGATTTTCGGGTCACGAAGGAATCATTATTAGACTTAATTGTCTGATTTTCCTTAACAGAAAAAATCCCTTTTTTTGAATCCCTGCCTGAGGGTGACCCTTGAAAAAGTCTTCAGGCCGGATTCTTTTATTTCATATTTTTTATTGGGTTTATTTGTTTTTCCTATTAACTTGATTTTTATACTTTTGTGTATATATCTTATTGGGAGACAAACAAAATTCAGCATTACTCTGTTTGTATTTCATTAAAGTTAGATGTGAAGTAACTTTCATTTAAGTTTCAACACATTATATGTTGTAAGTATATGAATTGATAGAATGATTTGCATCTGTCCAAAGCAATTAAGTAATAAAATACTGTTAATTTTATATATTATAATAAAATGCTGTTTTATGGCATCTGTTACCGTGTGGAATTGTAAA
>JAPMOR010021442.1:321181-337777 GCA_026543865.1 Argiope aurantia
TGGACAAAGTCAGACCCCTCACAGAAAAATACCGGTATATATATATATATATATATATACCGGTATTTTTCTGTGAGGGGTCTGACTTTGTCCAATGGTATTGACCCATTGTGACCCGAAAATCTCCTGAAATTGAGGCCTTAGAGATAAACCATTTTTTATAGAAATAAAACAACAAATTACAATATCCAATTTAAGCGAAAATTATAAGAAAATAATATAAACTATAAAAGAGCACTCACAACCAATTATAGTTACATTATGTTTTACAGTTTGTATGTTGTATAGTCACGACGGGTCAATACTGTTGGACTAAGGTCAGACTCCTCACCGAAAAAAAATCCCTTTTTTAAAATCCCTGTCTGTGGGTGACCCTTTTGAATGTCTTCAGATCAGATTCTTATTTTATTTGGTTTAATTTTGATTCTACTTTTTTCTTTTAAGTTTGTTTTTATTACTAATTAGTCTAAATTCACCTTGTTTTAATAGTAGCTGCATTTCCGCTCTCTAAATACAATGATGCTTTTTCTACTTTTTTAAATTTTTAATTTTTAAGTTTGATTCCGAAATAATATATATATATATATATATATATATATATATATATATATATATATAATATGCATGTGAATAAATTATACATCCCAAAATATAATAAGTTGGATAAATGAAATCTGGCATGTGACTAGGGATTGCAATACCTGTATACTGGGATACTGAATACCGGTATTTTGAGCCATTTGTACAATTTTGTATTACCGGTATTCACAAGTTTAAATACCGGTTTTTCGGTATTTACAAGAAATTTTTAAAATTGTCTCCACTATATGTTCAGGGATCGCCAACATAGCAAAACAGTATACGTTTTTGTTTTTGTCTCCCTAATGGGCGAAATTCATTAGCTAATTAATGGCTTAATTAATTGCTTAAATCTAAATTTGTGAAATATGGATTATCCCTGAAAGAAGATATTGTATCCATAACCACTAATGGAGCAACAGTTATGAAAAAAGTTGGAAAGTTGATTGGGGCAAATCAGCAATTGTGCTATGCTCATATAATTCAATTAGGAGTAATAGATGTATTATAAAAAAATAATAGTAAAGAACAGAAGAATCTAAATACTGTGGATATAGAAACTTCGGATTCCGACATTGAAGAGAGTAAGAGTGAGAGTGATATTGACAATGAAGATAATGACAATGTAATTGTTGAATAAGATATTGTTAATGAGGATGAAATATTAACACATCAAGAATTGCTTCCTAAAATTTATAAAGTTCGAAAAATTGTTAAGATAATTAAACGTTCCCCTACGAAAAATGCCATATTATAACAATATATTCTAACTGAAAATAAAATAGATGTGAATAATAGATTCTAAGACACATTGGAACAGTTTACTCCTAATGATGGAACGAGTTTGAAACTGAGAAATCCACTCCAAAAATAATAACCGTTAAACCTGTAAATTAAAATTTTCAAATAGTAAATTCGACTTAATATCCAGAACTGTATAAGCTCTACTTCCAATAAAACTGGCTGTTCGGGCATTAAGTCGGAGATATTTTAATTTATTAACAGCTAATGCAAGAATAAATTTCATGTTGCAGTCACTGAAAGAACAGCACACATCACTATCTGAAGAATTATATATTACATAGAAAATTCGCACAAAAGAAAGGCATACCGAAATAGAAAATGTCTTATGGTATTTATATAATTATAATGATTTTAAAAATGAAAATGAAAAAGAAGAAAAAAAAAGAATCAATTCAAATCTGATTAAGTTTATAGTAAATTTTCTTAAAATTTTTACCAACAAACCTATCCTCATTCAGCAGAATTCGGTTCAAGTATCGAAGATTATGATGACACTAATGCCGATAATGAAAGGGAATAGTCTCTTGAACAAAAATTAGAATTAGCGATAGATAAAAAAAAATTCAACGAACCAAAATACAATACAGAAATCAGCTATATCCAAAACCCTCCGACGAGAAATTGATTTATTTGAAGATGAGGGATTTAGAGGTAAATACTTGGAAAAAGTATATCGCGTATTGCTAACAGTATCACCAATTCGCGTAAATGCCGATAGAGCGTTTTCCACAGCTGGTAATTTTTACACAAAATTACTTTTTAGGCTTAATGACAGTACAATTGATGCATTATGTTTTTTAAGATCACATTACAAAAATTTGTAATAGTACCACAGACTGAAAATAATGATATTTACACTTTTTTTGTGATTTAAATAAATAAGTTGTTCCTTTATTTTTTTTTTGTGATTCTTTACATAGTGTTATAATTTATACGTTACATATTATTTTTTGTGATATTTACACTCTCTTATAAAACTGGCAAATAAAACGAAAAAACACCTGTGTTTTCTTTCTTTTTTAAAAATTTCTAATACCGGTATTCTGGTATTAAGATCTAAAAAATACCGCATACCAGTATTGAAATTTTGGTCCCGTATTGCAATCCCTACATGTGATCTTCAAATCGAAATTGCATTGTTGCATGATGTTTTGGGCTAAATCGAACAACGGAAGTAGACACCACTTCCGAAAAAAATATTTTAAAAAAATTGATCATCTAAATTTATTTTATCTCTTATTTGCGAAGCACAATGGCAAAAATGACTTTTATTACATGTTATAAGTAACATTTAAAGAAAAACATATGCGAAAAAGGCAAGGGAAGAAATAGTTATTATTTCATTTCTCTGTAAATGAGGTAAATCAAGAGAAAACGTTGTAACTGTCGAAAAATATGACTTCATAAATCTTCCGATTAAAACAACCTTGAGTTTTCCGATTAAAACAACCTTGATTAAAACAACCAACAAAAAAAAAAAAGAAAAAGAAGAACCACGATATTTTTTTTCTTTGTCTGTGTATCTGTTAGTCTAAAATATGCATGTGAATATTATACATTCCAATATGTAATGCTCTGGATAAATGAAATCTGGCATGTGATTTTAAATCGAAATTACATTTTTGAAAAGTTGGTGAAATTGAACAATTGGAATAGATGCTACTCCAGAATTCATATCTAATTCTCTTTCCTATTCACTAAAGTTATTTAAAAAAATTAAGGATAGATTTTTCTAAAATTATTTAACTAAAGTGTGCAATTTCATGTGCTAGTTCAAATTTAATATTTTCTTATGAAACTATTCGTTACAAGAAATAATGACTGCTAAAATAATGCTTTAAAACTACTTGAAATTCAAAATAGATATGGTAAATTATGATACATTTTTTTTATTATGCACTAGTCGGATTTGGTAATTGCATAAATTGCAGTAAATGTTCTAATGTGTAATTTGATATTCTTAGTTTCCTCAATGAAATATTTTCCAACATCAAATTGCTGTAGACATTTAGGCCGTCTTATTTGCTCTGTGCGACTTGACTCCCTAAATGAGATGAACCTGATTTATGGAATCAGGTCACATTTTCAAGAAAGATTTAACTATTTACATTATAAAACATGCATAGTAAATTCAGCACGCTGTCTTACATGGTGATGTAATTTCACTTTCTTATTTTTCACATAAAGTGTACAGTTGATGCCAGTAATAAAATGGTGCTACATATTTTACCATTATTATATAAGCAAGTTCAACAACATTCTGATTGAAAATTCAAGAATAACAAGTGTAATCTTTCAGCATATCTAATGCATTACTTAATATTTCAAAGAGCTTTGTTAATATATTTTGCAAGAAATGTCAGAAACTAAAAAAAGAAAGCAAAAGAATATTCCGACAGTCCTTAAGGATAGAGAAAATTAATTAGAATATCCCTTCCTTAGCTTCCAACAAAAGAAAAAAAACCCAAGGTTTGATATTTGTAGAAAAAATGAAAATGGTTTAAATTTTATTGTAAAGTAAAGCATTTTTGCAAATATTAATTATATATTCAAAATTAAGAAATAATTACTCGAGAATTAAATTAGTATCGATAAAAGGAAAATTTTTTGAACTTTAAAATGATTACAAAAATAATTTTTCTATGATAATACTTTTAAGTTTTCTAAAAACGTAAAAATTAAAATTTTGGCTAAATTTTTTAAATAAAAAACGCTTTTGAAAAATTATTCGCACTTTTTCACCATTATGCTAAATTTTGCAATTCTTGGTTCAATGTTCTGTCCTTTTTAACGCCAACATATACACTACATATACACATTTGCTTTTATTATGAACTAGCCGCCTTTGGCGACCAGCCGGTTCGCCAGTGATACCGCAAGCTTCAATTTTCAATTAAATATTTCAAATAACTTGTCTCTTAATATCTTCTCAAACAAAACATTTTTAATCTTCAAATTTTAATAGTCATACCAAACTTATACTGTTGTTTAGATCGTTTCGTTCAATTTACTACATATATTTTCCTAATTTGTTGTCATTTACGGTAAAACTGTAACTTTAATTTAAAGTGGAAATGATGAAATTGCAATTAATGTAAAGATATTTTTTAATGAAACCAAACGTTTTATTTTATTTATCATTTTTATAGTTATTTATTTATTTATTATTATTATTATTGAATATGAGTACTGCAAACAGAATCTCTCGGTATTTAAGTCTTATGTGAACTACAAAATATTTTTCATAATTTATGTAATATCTCAAACAATAATTCAACAAAAATTTCTCCGAATTCCGCATAAAATTCAATTTATAGTTTTGCTTTCAAAAGGATTGAAATGAAATCAATAATAATATTTTGTTTCGACCTATAAATATATTTCAAAAATTATGAAGTCTAAATTTAATGCATTAAAGTGTCATATTCTGAGAAATATTCTGAACACACCAAATTTTAAATAAATGAATGAATGTTTTTATTTTCTATGATCAACTAAGACTGATTTATAAAGTTTTAAATGTTAAAAATTTAGAAAAATTCAACATTTTCATAATCTTAGGCCAATTAATCTTGAGAAACCTGCGCGCTGGTTGGCGTATTTTCTTTGAAATTATCGATGGAAAATCTAAAATTATCCTTTTTTATGGAATAGTGATATTCAAATTTTCATAAATCAGTCAGTTTAAGTGATTGATTTATTTGATTGGAAATTAACTCTTTTTATTTAAAATATTAGTGTTTCAAGAACATTTTGTTATTCGTGATTTCGGCAGCAAAAGCTTTATGTAAAATCAAAAATTCCTTATTTATTAGAGCATTTATTGAATTAAGTTACATAAAATATAATCATTTTTCTATTTAAACCATTTTAGTAAATCTGCTGTGTTCGTGCGTCAACAAAAATAGAATGCAGACAAACTTATTATGAAACTAAATCTTATTACATTATAGATAATATTATCAAATTTACATCAACTTATTTTCATTCAAAATTCTAGCATCGTTTTTAAACAACAAATTAAAAGTTCCAAAAATATCACTGTTGCCAATCTGAATTTCACAACTAATTACAAAATAAAATTTATAATTATTAAAATAATCGTTTGCTACTTTTAAATAAAATATTTACGATTTATGTCTCAACAGATCTGTGTCTTACTAAATGTTTACAAATTAGCTGTATGGCCATGATTTGAATGGATATCCTGTTCCTATTAAACAAAACTTGCCTTAAAATATAACTGATTTATTGGATTAATAATATAGATAGTGTAAAAGATCATAAAAAAAATTTTCTTAAATTTATTTTTTAGAAAAAATAATATTTTATATTTGTTTCATTTCCTACAGACACGTGTTGAAAATTATATTCTTGCAGATTTCATTTCCAAATGATTTAATTTATTTTTAATTGGAGCTTTAATCAATGTGATGGCAACACTTTGAAAAAAGCTACTTTTCCCCCATGAATACTAAACGTGCTCGTGCAGTTTAAATTCTATTTTTATTTTGTACGGAAAAAAATGTTGAAAAATATAGTTAAAATATTTATTTAAAAATTAATTAAAAATAGAAACTTAATTTTAAATTTAAAATATTGGTATCATTTAAACGGTAAATTTTTGAACTTTAACTTGATTTTAAAATCTTTTTTGTGCGTAATATTTTCGGAAGTTATAGCAGAAACCCGCCAAAATTTCGCTTAATTATTAAATAAATAAAATTCTAATTAAAAATTCGAAAAAATAACCCCCAGGTGCACATTCCCGGCCTCCAAGGTACACACATGCCAAATTTGGTAGCTGTAGGTTGAATGGTGTGGCCTGTAGAGCGCAACACACACACATTGAGCTTTATATAGATTACTTGATTATAGTATAGATTACTTGAGATTTAGAAACAGGTAAACAATTAGGGAGCTATAGAAAACAATAGCTTAAATCATCAATTTATATTTTCAAACAACTAGTTGAGTGTCAAAATATTGCAAAGAATAAATGTAAGAATTATTTTCATGGATTGAAGGCATAACTTTTATTATTTTAATATCGAAATTAAGCCTTGTGCGTTAACCATCCTACCTTCAAAACATTTCTATGTACATCTTCGAATCATCTGTTTACTATCAGCCTGTCCACACATTATCAACGTCTTACGAACTTTTCATCAACGAATAGCTCTGGGTTTCGTCACAAAATTTTTATTTCCCAAGGTTTCCCATTACTTTAGGAAACAGCATGTCATCTTCAGCTAAAAAAAAAGTTACTCTATGTACATATTCAGTAACGATGGCCAAGAAAGACTCTATAAAAAAGAATTAATTTTTTTATTTGAAGAATTCTTACAGCTAATTTAATAGGATTTTGAAGAATATGATTTCACGACGATTTAATTTTTTTCCCTTGATGGCTGCTTAGTAGATGAAAAAACTTTCCATCCATATTTTTATTTCAATAATTTTTCTGATTCCAAAAGCTAGAAATTAAATGAAATCTAGATAATGAATTTAATAGTAGAAAATAATGCATTAATTTATAATAAACGTTCATCTGAAATAATTTAAATTAATTTTTAATTCAATTAAGCTTTTTCATACACCGATAACTCAAGTCAGTTCAGTCAGTCAGTTAAATTACTAAAAAAAAAAAACTTCCTTTTTTGCTAGATGCCAAAACGAAACATAAGATTCTGTATCTAAAATAACGAAGATTAACAGATTTTATTTTCACTCAGTGTTACAGACGGTGCATATACTGGTGTTGATTATTTTGTATCGAGTTTCTTTGTATAATAAAGAACAGCAATATGTTTTGAAAATCTTTCTTTTAATATATTGATATAAATCATTAGTTTTTGATATCGAAATCTCATATATATTACACTTATTACGCTTTTTATGTTTTTAAGTTAATGTTTTCGTATACATAGTAACAGTAAAAAAAGCAAAAACACAGAGTTTTTATCAATCAAAAAAACAAAAATTTGCAATTTTAGTGCAAAAATCTTGCTAAAAATCAAATAATACATCATTTTGTTTTTGAACATTCACATTTACAGATATAAAAATAGACAGAAAGATGGTGGACCAAGTATTAGAAGGATCTAGTTTAAAATTTGGTATAGATATCCATCTTGATTATAAAACCATGTACTAAATTTTTTCTGTCTAGCTGTGTTTTTTTCTTTTTTATCACATTCCCATGGTCAAATTTGGATAAATAAGACTGCTCCTCTATACATTATATATACTGCAGTTTTAATACAAAAATACATATCAAATTTTATCTGTAAACTTGCTGTATTTTTGAATTAACTTGTTAACAGATAACAATCAACTTGTTACATTTTTGAGTTAACTTATTAATAGATACAAATTATCATAATCCCCCCTCCCTCCCAAAATCGAACCTATTAAAACTTGAATGTGCTAAAAGATGGGTAGATAACCAGATTTCTCATATACACATGATATATCGACAATTTCAGTGCAAAAACCAAAATGTTATCTGTCAACTTGCTGTATTTTTAAGTTAACTTGTTAATAGTACTCATAATTCCACACGGCCCAAACTTATTAAAAATTGAATGTGCTAAAAGATGGATAGATAAACAAATTTCTCATATACATATGATGTTGCAAAACTTTTAATGCAAAAAACACATATCAAATTTTATCTGTCAACTTGTTAACTTGTTCTTGTTGTATTTTTGAGTTAACTGGTTAACAAATACTCACAAACCCCTCCCCCCTCTCCCAAAAATAATAATTTCGGTCTTACAAAAACTTGAAATGTGGTGTTTCATTCGAATCTCGCAGTCAAATTTTTGTAAACAATTACTTCATTTTATCTATGTGTACTTCATATACAATAAAGCTAAAAGCTACAAAGAAGATTAATTTAAGCGAAAAACACTTTAATTATTTCTTCCTCCCTATCTTCGTGATATTTTAATTGTATATCCTTTCTCTCCAAAGGTAAAAAAAAAAAAGAATGTTGCATGCAAATATCAAGAATAAAACATCAAGAAAGCTGAAGAATTTAATATTTGGAAGTTGAATGCATTTAAACTTTCACGCAATTAAAGGAAACGAAAATACATTCAAACAATGAAAACGGTAAATATAACGTTTTAAATGAACTCCGCGACTGCATAAATCTAAACAAAGAACTGCAAGTCTTTTAACTGGAAGCGGAAGTTTCTGACGAAATAAATTGGAATACGTGATCTTCTCGCTAAATGTTAGTTTCAATGTTAACATAATCCAGAGCAAATTATTATTTCCATAATAATAATGAATGTTACTATATATCTAAGTCAAGATATAATGATAATGGAAAAAAAACATATTACGAAAGTATCATATTGACGTCATACTTATAAGTTATGCTAAAATATATATTTATAGGCATTTCTCAAAGGATTATTCGATGTTTGGAGTCGGAAATGATAAATTATTAGGGATAAGGCAAATAAATTCGGAAAATGTAATTGGAAGAATGAAGCACTTGAAATAAGTATTTAGAATACAGGAAATTGAAATCTTCTCGTTTCGAGATACATGCAGAGCAAACATGATTAAATCTGAATCTACGAGTATTTCATTTGAGAGATAAATTTGTTGGGAGGATTTGTTAGGTTTTATGTGTAATAAATGGCTATATTTCTATGAAATTGGTATTATAAATTAAATATATAAAATAGTCATTGAGTATAAAAAATGGAATTGAAGAATTATTGCGTTTTTATATGTAAAAAATTATTATATTTCAATATTAAGAAGCAATTAAATGTATGCTTAAACCAATCGAGATGAAGAAATTGAATTTTAAAACTATTTTATATAATTTAACTAGTGCTTCTTCATAAATTTTTAAAATTATTGAATGATGGTATACATTTTGGATATCTTCTTTTAAACACCTTGGAAGTAGATACAGCTCTATAATTTTGTTACTAACATAACACATCAAATTACATTCATTTAAATGGTTTCGTTTTTGAATTACGGTGCTTACATGTACACGAAAGTACAGACCGGCAGACGATCAATTAATTGACAAATTTGGGTCAAAATTCACAACAAAACTAAGATGCAGTTATTTCGTATACCAAATTTTATACCTCAAGCTTTTTATGGTTTTTAATTATTGTGTTCAGTTTAATTTGCATAGTGAACCAAATAGGATAGATTTTGCCCAAAATTTGTCTGAAATCTATAAATGTTTTGTGGATTTCATTCAAATCCATAATAAATTTGTAAATTTGATTAGTTTATTGTTTATTAATTCGCACAGAGAGCCAAATATAAATAGTTTTTTTCCATTTAGCTAAAAGTGTTTTTGAATTATAACATTCACAAGCAGAGAAAAAAATATATAATTTCAAAAAATATTTTATTATTATTATTTTTTTTTTTGCAAAGGAGCCAAGAAAGTGGTGATTTTTGAAGCTTGAAATCGAATTGTTTGACGAAATTATTGACGATTATGTTTATGACGTTTTTATGTACTTTTTGCATTTTCTTCATAAAATTCATCTTTTATATTATACATATTCATAAAACAACTGTGGATAAAAGAATAAAATCATGGAAAATTTTATATAATTTAATGTGGTAATGCTTTCTCCGAAATTTTCTGTTATACTAATTATTAAATGTGTTGACTCTCCCGCATAAAATAATTGTGGATAAGGGAATAGAATCTTGGCGAATTTTATATACATTGATGTAGGAATGGGTCCCCTGAAGCTTCTCTTTATACCTACTAATTTATTTCGCTCTTCTCCCGCACATAAATTTTGGGCAGTGGCAAAGCAATAAACGAAAATAGTATCAAAACATTTAAGTTCCGCAAATGAGAATTGTGTGTTTCGAAATATAGTAAAGAAACCCAGTAATGGTATATTATTAACCGCATGACCCATTAGCGAGCAATAGCAACAAAACATCTGTTTAGCGAACTTTAGCGATTAATTCCTGAAATGCATTAAATACAAGTATTAGAAAACATAATATGAATTCTGGGTGACTTTTTCCAGACCGATTTGAAACTTTTAACATATAACTATAATTTATGACACAGAATCACACATCGAATTTCATGCATTTATTTAAATCTTTGCGTATTTCAGTCATCGTGTTTACATTTTTGTGAAAGTACAGACCGACAGATTGTTCACTCCTTGACAGATTTGGCTCCAAAGCTGATATATATCTACATTTAAAATGCTAAGTCATTTTTACCAAATTTTATCTGTCAAACTTTATTCATTTTATAGTTATCGTGTTAGAGACAGCCGTACAGACAGACTTATCCTAAATGGATTTCATTCAAAATTTGATACCTATCTTCGAATTTGATACAAAGATCCTATGCAAAACCTCACTCAAAATCTGATGCCGATCTAAAATTTGGTGCAAAGATCTTACACAGAATTTCATTTGTCCACCTTAAGGCGTTTTTGAGAAATCGAGTTTACCGACAAAAAATTGAGGAATCGAGTTTACCGACAATTTAGGTCTAAAACTTAAAGATTCGTGCGTGTATGCGTGTTGTCGCTTCATACGCCTGATCGTTTTATACATCGGTACCAAATTTGTAGCAGACACATTTTTGAGATTAAAAATGCGCACATTAGAGCGATTTTTTTGAAATTCCAATTAATTAAAAATTAAAAGATATTTTTCATTTTATTGCAGTAAAATCCGAAACCATTGCTGTAGAAAATTGATTTTCACATCATTTTTAATTAAAAATAAATCGTTTTTAATGATGCCGGTTTATATACCATGCAACTTTTCCCTGAAATTTTACATCTTTGTTTTATTTTCAACAATTATTGTAATGAATTCCATTATTGTAATGAGCTTCATCGATATTTAAGAGCGAGACCTTTTTCCATTGTCGAGTTACAGAAGAAAATTTGCTTTTTATCTGCGTAGTTTATACGATGAATCGGAAAGAGAAATTAAGACAACGCAGTGTCAAAATGAATCATCGAAAAAAAAAACGAAATTATTTTTATTGACTCAAACGATACATTGCATTTTTCTAAATGAGTCTGCAGAATTTTAGATCTGTATCTGTAATTTTTTTAATAAAATCATTGAAGAATTTTTGGATGACAGAAGAGTAAACAGTTTTGCCACGATTGCCACGCCCAATTTTCAATCGTCTGCTAGAACAGAACTCAATTAAAAATAAATTATTATTTTTCTACCGCTTGCAAATATATAGTTAAACTGAAATGAAATCACTTAGTTTTTTTCTGCGTGCGATTTTCCTTATAAGAATGAAAGTTTACATTGGAGTTTTTTTTTGTTTGTTTGTTCGTTTACTATTTTCGACAAACTAAAACTTTTAAAATAATGAAATTCAAAGTGTTCCAATTTTTATATATGTTGTTAATTTATGCTTGTAGCAGAGATATACCTTTAATGAACTCTGAGGTATGTATTTATTTTTTAAAATTGTTATGAATTACGATTTGTGAAATATTGATTCTTCGTAGGTTTTTCTTTATATTTATATTCATGACACATGCATAATATTTTATTTCAATAAATGTTTGCAATTTTTTTATTTTAAACAATTTAGAATAAGTTAATTAATTTCTGTAAAAGGTATAGGCAAATTAGATGAATTTTATATCATGGTATTGATATATGAAAACAATAAATTCTTTTTTCTCCATGTTGCGTTTTTGCTTATATACTATTAATCGAAATTATACTATTAAGATGTTTTTGATAATTAAAGTACGAGTATAAAATTTTTTGCGAATATTCTAAAATATATGTTACATGAAAAGTTTTTGGGAATTAGCTTTATGATGTGTAGTAATTTTTTTAAAAATGGTTCAAAGCCAAAATTAATGCTTTTTTCAGAATTTTTTGAGTGTTTCACAATAAAGGAAATAATAAGAATAATTTATATTTGATCAGAAGGAGGAAATCCATACCAAGTTTTTTGTAGTATATTAGTAGTTACCTGGAAAAAATTTTGTACGAAAATCTACATAAAAAAGCCTTAGAAATTTTACAAAAAGATCACATTTTTTAAAGAAAATTTACATTTGACATAATCTTTAATTACATAAATCTTTAGAAATAATTCAAATTTTTTTTTGCGCGGGACAGTTTTAGAACATTTTTGTATATAAAGCTCAATTAAAGTATAATTCCAAATTGTTAAATTTTAAAAAAAGATGGTATTGTGTCACTTTAAATATGATGCTACAAAAAAACAATGGGCAGTTCGGAATAGATTAGATTAGTATTTAAGTTTGTATTGCAGTATAATACCATGTGATTCGACTTCATTAGGAATGTGCACGTACACAAAAATAAAAAAAAAATTCTTTTTAAAAAAATAATAGGGCTTTAATTTCCGTCAATATTTGATGGTTAAAAATACTTCGCTCAGAAAATCATGTATACCAAATTACATGTAAGATATTTAAACGAAATTAAATGGAACCTATTCTCCCGGCAAACCAGATAGTCACTAAATGTGGTGGTATATAAATAAATAAAATGAAAAAAAATCTACAAATAGTTGGAGTAAAACTATGATCTCAAATAAATTATGCCTGTTGAATAAATAATACTTTCCTATTATCTTTTTTTTTTAAAAGGGGGAAGAAAATTGCTAAAATTTAAGATAAGGGCTTTGATAGATTACTAAAAGTAAAATAATCGATTGTTTCTTGTTTTAATTATAAAACATTTTGCATATAAATCAATAGTTAAATATATTGAACAGAAATTTATTGCCTCATTATGAGGACCGGTGATTAATGCTGTTATGAATGTTAGATGATGAACAGTTTCTTCAGTACGTTATTATTATAAGATTTTCTATTTAAAAATGCCTTTCATCCTTTTCTTGATTTTTAACAAGGTCAATTTAACGGTAAATAATTAAGCGACAGTTTCTCTACTCGATCATCTATATACTGTTCAATATACATTCATGTCCAAAATTAAGGTCACAAAAATGTTTTTCAAAGTAATTCTAAATGGTTACCAGTAAAATTTAAACAAATTATATTTTATATATTGTAAAGGACCGGTAACACGATATTAACCTTTGTTGTGGGAATAAACGTTGTTTAGCATGAGTTTTTGAGGAACTACTGAAATTAGACCGTTTAGGCATCTTGAATTTTTGCCTGCAATTTTGTGAATATTGCATTAAAACAAAAACTGTAACCTGTTTCCAGTGAGAATGAGATCTAATAATCATTTAGACGATTCCTTGAGAAGGAAAGCCGTTGCCAAGCTTGAAGCTGGGCAGTCTCGAGCGGAGGTGGCTCGATGGCTACAAGTGGCACCGAAAGTGGTATCCAGGTTGTGGAATCAATTCCAAACAAGAAACCAGGAAGGCCGGCCAAGGCCGTCACAAAGCAACGGCGCCTGCATAGGATCGCTATTTAGCATTAAGCACACGGCGGCATAGCCTGACAACAGCTCCTCGACTTGCTCGTGTCCTTGCTGATGCGTCTGGAATAAGAATTTCCAGACAAACAGTATACAGACGTCTAGCAGAGAGGACCCTTTATGCTCGGCGACCAGTTGAGTGCGTTCCTTTGACTGCATCCAACAGAAACGCCCGGTTGTTGTGGTGCCGAATACATCATTCTTGGGCACAGCAATAATGGGGGCGTGTTCTTTTCAGTGATGAGTCGAGAATTACCACACAGAGGGACACTCGTCGAATCTTCATCTGGAGAGAGCGAGGAGCTAGCTATTATCCCTCCTACGTATAAGAAATCGACAGATTTGGTGGCAGAGGAATCCTTGTCTGGGGTGGCATAATGCTGGGCAGTCGTACACCACTGCACGTCTTCGATGCAGGTACTGTCAATGCACATCGTGATAGGGATGAGACGCTTGAAGCCTATGTGAGGTTGTTCCGGGGTGCTTTTGACCCAGACTTCATGTTTATGGACGAAAACTCGCGCCCACACAGAGCCCAGATCGTTGATGATTTTCTTGAGGAAGAGGATATTCGACGTTTTAACTGGCACTCGAGGTGTCCGGATCTCAATCCTATTGAACATGTTTGGGATGGTCTCTTAAGAGCCATTGCACAGCGTAATTCCCCTCCTAATACCCTCCAAGTGTTAAAAGCCGCGAGTTTGGAAGAATGGGCTTTGTTGCCCCAAACATTTATGGACACCCTCATAAACAGTATGAAAGCTCTTTGTGAAGCCTGTATAGCAGTGCACGGTGGTCACACTCCATATTAAACAGGCTTTTCCCGAGACAAATGCTTTATATCCGATTCATAATGTAACACTTTTTGATATACCCTGTTTCTTAATTCCCAATTAAATTCTTTTCCATGTTGTTATGTGTCTTTGTTCATTCTTCCATTGTAGTATACCTCTGTGCCAAATTTCGTGGCAATACAATGAATATTTTTTAATTTTCCGCAGATTTTATGTTTGTGACCTTAATTTTGGACATGAGCGTAGTATGTCATTACAATATAATATGGCGTGTCGTAATATTGAGGAAAGCCAGTATGGTCTTTTTTCTTTCTCCTTTTAAGTTTTAAATTTGATGCCACTCCTCAACATTCTTGTATACTTGCCCAATATATCGTGTTTAGTGTTTCTTAGTATAAAGAAAAAGAGATTGTAATTTCCTTCCTAAAATTAGATTCAAGTCTTCATTTTCTAGGTAAATATCAGCCATCAAATTTCATTTGTTTGGCTAGATATATATATTTTTTGAGCATTTGCTGTCACATACGATTGCGCGAACCGACTAACATTCGATAAGTACTTGTTTATTCTTTTAACTTAACAGCGTATATTACAAGCATTGCCAGATTCCAAAAGGTTTACAATTGATCATCAGCTATTATACAAAAAATAAACGAAATAATATTAATAAAATATGTTTATCAAAGAAAAATCATTTGCTTTTACTTTTTAATAATATTTTAACAGAAATAAAAATAGTAGCAGTTATAAAATGTCTGAAAAGGAATCGAATCGTCTGCTAAATGTCTATTAACAGATTTAGATTATGATATTTACTGAACAACACTTCTAGTACTTGCATGCTTGTACATGAATAGAAGTAGGAAGACATTTCTAGTTCTTGCACATTGCATGCTTGCACATGACTGGAAGTGGGAAGACACCTCTTGTTCTTGCACATTGCATGCTTATACATGGCTAGAAGTGAGAAGACACTTCTAATGCTTGAACATTGCATGCTTGTACATGATTAGAAGTGGGAAGACACTTCTAGCGCTTGTACATTGCATGTTTGTACATGACTAGATGTGGGAAGACACTTTTAATGCTTGTACATTGTATACTTGTGCATGACTAAAAGTGACTAGATTAGGTTTGCCTAACTTTTCAGACAGATCAATTTCATAACGATGAATTTTATCTAAAATTTGATTCAAATATGCAAATATGTCTTCATTTTTTATCCATATTTAATTTTATTTATTTAGTTTATTACATTTTTGAGCTATAGAAATTACATAAGTATGATTCCAAAAATAGTTTTTAGGATTTAATAAGGCTGAAACGTGGAAGTTCGCCTGAATTTCTGAGACGAATTTTGAAAAAAAAAGTGTAATTTTCTTTTACATGTTTCGTATTCTATAAAGAAAAAATGCTTCAAATAATCCTTTAGTATTAAGAAATACATCACTAATTTAATCATTCCGTCTTCTTTATCTTCCAGAGTCTTAATTGGGTATTTCTTTTCTTTTTTTTTTCAAAGAAAGAAAGCAAGTTATATGTAATTACTAATCTTAAAATAACTACGAAGTGGAAGAATTAATTATCTTGGTGATAAACGCCTCACGTAATCTTAAATCCTTGGGATTTAGGTTTTCATGCAATTAAGAAAACGAAACTCTTTCAAACAATGAATTCCATAAAATTAACGTTGTAACACTGTTCAGATAAAATAAATGGAATAAGTAAGCTTTTAGTTTAAATGTTACGATCTTTCTGCTATCATAGCCCAAAGAAAACTCTTATTAAGATAATGATAATTAGATAGGATTATTTATCTGAGTTATGTGAGAATAAAGAGCAGTAAAACGAATAAATTATTTGACATTAAACAGATTAGTAAGTTAAAAAAAATATTTATTGATATTTCTGAAAGAACTATTCTGTTTTTAATGTTGATAAAGTTACCTTATAAATAATAGAGCAAAATTAA
>JAPMOR010021442.1:348166-367895 GCA_026543865.1 Argiope aurantia
TATATATATATATATATTGGTGGACAAAATTGCGGACACTTTTGAAAATCATTATGTTTTCTAACTTTGTATGCTTATAGAAAATGTTACATTTCAGAAAATGCAAACTTTTACATATCATTTTAAAGAGAATGTAATGCTGATTTCAAAAAGCAAAATCCAAATATTTTCAATACAAAAAAAGTTATTTTTATTTTAATTTTTAATCTGAATAACAGACACAGTACTGAAGTGTATTATAATTTTTAACTTTCCTGGCATATCACTGTTCTTGTTCTGGGAGCCAATCAAATGTTACTAACTGCTAGCAGAAGCTGATATCATGTTTAAGGTTGGAACAAGTCCTTATTGTGATTTGCTCTTAGAAGGAAGACTGTTTTTTGTGCAATTAAATTGCAAGTTAGAAGTTTTGTTCAACTTTTTAATATACAGTTGGAATTTTTGCAAATATTGCTAACATTTAGTCAAGAAGCAATGACATCAATTATAAGAATAGATTGGACACCTAGAAAGAGATTATTGTGTTAGATGAATGTGGTCTTTGCTATACTGAAATTTCAAGACAAGTGGGTGGCTCAGTGACTATAACTGGAATCCGAAAATTTTGTTTATGATATCAGGAGACAAATTCAATAAAAAACAAAGCGGGAAATGACCGAAAAAGGTGCACCACATTTGTTGAGGAGAGAAAAATAAAAACACTACGTCTCCAAGATAGAAGAATGTCATAAGCAGCCATCAGAAGTCAATTGAATGATGTTGGTATTTATGTCAGTTCTAGAACAATCAAGAGAAGATTATTAGATGTTGAACTAAGAGGTAGAATAGAATGAAAAAAATCCTTATTTCAATTTACAGCAGCATATAAAAAGATTACGTAGGGCAAAGGAACGCATTAATTGGACGGATGATCAGTGGTCATAAGTTATATGGAGTGATGAAACAAACATGTTGTTATTCGGTAGTGATGGCGATAACAGATAAGGCATAGAATAGGCGAAAAGATACATCCTCACTGCATTTCGGCAACTATAAAGAAATCAGTTAGTCTTATGATTTGGTCATGCATGTCAGCAGATGATATTGGTATTCATCATGTTATCGATGGGGCATTAAATGCAAGAAAATACATTGACACTATTCTAGAGTCAAAAGTTACACCTTCCATCAGTGATATATTTCCCAACAATGCATCATTTATTTTTCAGCAGGATTCAGCTCCTTGTCACACAGCAAAAATATCGAAAGAGTGGTTTAGTGCAAAGAGCACTGAATTGTTATCATGACCAGGAAATAGTCCTGACTTAAAAATTATTGCGAACTTATGGCACTATTTGAAAACTCTTGTACATATGAAGCGTTCATCAAATGAAAGAGAATTAATTGAGACCATAATTGTTTCGTGGCATCATGCAATAACGAACGACGAGCTTAAAACTCTAGTCAGCTCAATGGAACATCAGTGTGAAGCTGTAATAAAAAACAATGGCTACCCTACGAAGTACTGATAACTCATTGTAGTCATCAACATCTGATGTATCTCGATAATTATTGTCACTTAACTTTTTTGTACTACAAATATTTGAATTTTGCTTTTCGTATTGAAATCAGCATTAAATTGTCTTTAAAATCAAATATAAGAGTTTGCCTTTTGTGAAGCTTTACATTTTCTATAAGCATACAAAGTTAGAAAACATAAAAAATTTCAAAAGTGTCCACAATTTTGGCCACCACTGTATATATATATATATATGTGTGTGTGTGTGTGTGTTTATTTATGAATCATTACTATGAAAATGGAATATTCTGTCGATATTTAAAATCAAAATTCTCAATAAGAACGTTTTCCTCCAACTTTGTATATATTATATAATTTGATGCATTTTGTGTTAAGTTTGAAAGTGTAATGAAACGAACCATTTATTAATTTCGTATTTCTATCTTTATACCAAATTTGTGGAAATGTGATACATGTTGCTACAAATCTGTACTATTGCTTCTCTAAACAGTTTCATGGAAAAAAAGAGAGTTTTATAGATATTTTAATATTTGTTGATGGGATGCTAAGTCAATGATCGTCGTCCTTGGCGACGAATTGGGTCATTTTGGTGACAAAATGGAATATTCTGGAAAATACAATATTTTTGGCGTAATCTCCATCAGAACTTCCACCATTTGTTTTACCATATTCTACGTCCCATTATGGGAATGATATAAGCAAAGGTGCATAGACGAGTGGAATCTATTTTTGGAATGTTGATCTCAAGCCAGCTTTCTCTGAGTGTTTTGTATTGTTGCAGCTGCTTAATAATGATTTGCTACTATGCATTGTTATTTCTTCAGCTGCTTTTTGTACACTTCGCCTGTATTTTTGTACATTATTTCGTGTAGAATAAAGTATCTTTATTCATAATTGAGCCAGCTGGATGTTTTACCGTACCCCTCCTGACTGATTTTTCAATAGCATTGGTGCCAGAAGTTGGATTTTACAACTAACGAGATCTCGAGTAAAGATGACTAGAAATGTCAATCCGATCGCTTCGTTAGCCAAGTTAGGAAACAATCTGTGGAATCTCGAAGCAAGAAAATGGAACAAAGACATGAAGAGATGAAGAATCTAATCCAAGCTGGAGAGGAATATAAACGAAGAAATGAAAGCACATGTAGAGAGTCAAGTCGAAGAAATTAGAGATCATGTTGACGGATGCACTAGAATAGAAGAAGAAGGACAAGAAGTAAAAAAAAATGTCCAAGATGCGAAAGATGAGAATGAAAAAGTAAAGTGCGAACTTCGAATTTGGATTAGTGTCATCAGAAAGGATCTAAATGATCTGGAGGACAGACCAAAATATAATAAAGAGGAGAAAGTGCCAAATGATTACAGGAAAACCGACTTATGGCCGCGTTGCTAGGAGGAGGAAATCCCCGATGAAGGACTGAGATGTTCTACATTTAACTGTTGGAAAAATGAAGTCTATTTGAAAGGACCTGTTTCCCCTGCTTGATGCTCATGGATATAAGTGCCAATGTAACTCTTTTAAAAGCAGACTTGGTCCAGAAGTAAAATGAAAAACATATTTATATATCTCCTTACATTTCTTTGAAGACTGTTATTTGTGCAAAAGCAAAGATACAAGGGAAGATGGAAGCATTAATCGAATATGGGTCCGATAGATTGCAACATAGAATTTACATAGATGAAATCAACGATCGATGTTTTCTAGGTCTGGATTTCTTTAAAAATTCAGCTTTACTGCTAACCTAAAGAAGAAACTGATGAGGACAGAAATGAAGTAATTCCTGCATTTACAGGCTATATATGGCATAGCAAAAGAGTTTTTCACTGAGATGCTGATTCTCTCTTTAAAAGAGTATATTGTCTAGTATTGAGAGCTGTAAACACTACTCGAATACCGAGAAATAGCCCGAAATGAATACAGATACTTCCGGAAAAGCTTTAACTATGACATTGTAAATCTCTCTTAGCAAACTGAAATCTAAAAAGCGCAGATATCATAACAATTATGGAGAAGAATTTTGTTTCAGAGAGAAGTTTTAACTCCCCACCCCTTCTATAAAAAGTACTGCATTCTCTGGAGTAACTATTTTCCTTC
This sequence comes from Argiope aurantia, assembly GCA_026543865.1. NCBI lineage: Eukaryota > Metazoa > Arthropoda > Arachnida > Araneae > Araneidae > Argiope > Argiope aurantia. The sequence continues at coordinate 351,781 of JAPMOR010021442.1, forward strand.
ATAAATTGTGAAATGAAACAAATGAGTTTTGTTACAGCTTGTGCGCAGCTGCAGGAATACATACTATTCGCAGGTTTTTCTCTAGCACATTGCATTGAAAATTAAGTTTTAAAATTTTATTAGAATACTCTATTAGCCAAATACTAAATTTTTGATTTTAGTTTTCAATTTCTCTGAATACTGTAAACCTGGATTAAATCTTTGATGAAATTTGTGAGCATGAATTTTTTTAATATATTTTCCCATGAGCACATGAAAGATTTCTCAAAATCATAATAATCTAGATCAGAAGATTCCACATTTTGAATCCCGACTATATATATAATTCCTGTATTTACAAAAATGTGCTGCCAGCTTAAAATGTTCATCAAGCCATATGGCGAGATTTTAACAAAGAAAGCGCAATATGCAAACAAAAGACTTGTGTTGAATGACATGAAAGGAAGAAACAAAACAGGTTTCTTTTGAATGTACGGATGGCGTGCATAAGAAACTAGTTCTTTGCATACAATGCACCTATGTGTCACTTATTAATAAAATTTATGGCTTCTCACAAGACACATTTTCCTGCTATGCTTCAGACCTCGATCATCTAAAGAAAAGTTGCCATTCCCCGTGAACCCTCAATTCAGTTTACCAGAGACAGACAGATGGGTACAATTCCATCTTTTTGACTTTAGAGGCTAAAAATAAAAACATCAAAATCTCGATTTCGAATTTTGACGATTACAATACCTTTGTATATTCCATATTTCTAATAATATTTATATACTTTGCGGATGAAAAAGTAAAAATAAAATTCTTGAATTATTATTGTATCCAATAATTATACAAAAAATGAGACCGTCTATAATTTAGCTAAAATAGAAGCAAGCATATAAATGCAATGGTTTCATTTCATACTCTGTCAAATACAACTTATAATTTATAGTTACTATTAAAATTTATTCATCACAAATTATTATTTTCTTTTTTTCTATTAAAATAATTCATTTAAAAACATCTGCAGAAGTTTCTATTTATCATTCAGATGCTTTCGCTCCTGTATGCGGACCACTGTAGTTCTCCTTTTCTAAAAATATAAAGGAAAAGAACACAGTGCGGAATTCAATTTATTCGAAACTCACTTTTTTATGTTATTTTCATTTGACATGTTCAAACGTGATCCGAATTGCTTATTTTCAAACTCCGTATCTTTGAGCGATCTCTTTGAAGATCCACAAGGGCACGCTTTCCTCTGAAGATGTTCGGTAAAGAAAGAAACAGAAGGCGGGCAAATATTGACTCTTTCTTGTAATCTTATCGCAGAACTACTTGAACTGATCAGCAACATAATTTTCATACTTTTATAATTTATTTTTTATTAATTTCTTTTCATTCATTAATGCGTCCTTTTTCAACGGAATCTGTTTCCTTTGAAGTTTTCTTTTACAACTGAATGGTCGAGAAAATTATGAAAACGTTTCTCTTTTCATATAAATCTGATAGCTCACAAGGCAAATCCATTAAATCATGTTTTCTTCAAAAAACTTGAGTATTGATTTTGCCTTTAAATATTTTATGCATATTTTTAATTTTTCGTATATGAAGAAATAGATAATACAAAATGAAAAATGATAAGCGGCAAAAATTCGATCTCTGACTTAGTGAATCGGTATCAATGTGAATGTATCAGTTTTTCCTTTAGTCCGAAAGAGTCAATTTTGGATTTATGTTTGTGTGTCTGTGTCGGAAATGATTGAAAAAGCATAAGACAAATTAAATCTGGTTTGTGATCTTATATAATTTGCGCATCTTATGAACAACCGATTAAAACCAAAATTTAACATACAATTCATTAAGATAATTTACTAATCTTAGCAATGTAGATAAATTAATTAATGAGGATAATGTATTAAATTTATTTATCTGAATCGTTGAGCATAACCTAATCTAATCGTAATAATTAGGTTTAAGTTAGTATGCTTATTTATACTGAAATATACAGGACAGAGGGTTAACACATTGACGGGTTTGATTCAAAATTTGATAAAGATATTCGATTTAGATGATAACATTGTATACCAATCATATCCACCTTACTTTTACATTCTTATTTTCACTAATGCAAAGAAAAAGTAATATAATCCCGAACTATCGAGATTTTGACGAATTTCCACTCTCATCACAAACACAGTTTTGGAATTATGTCTGTTTGTCTTCAAAAAACATAATTTTGGAATAATGTTCTGTCTCTTATCTCTGAATACGACTACTCAAAAACACACTGAACTAAAGTGGTGAAATTTAATATGCATTCTGAATATCAAATTTCGAAGAAATATATTGAAGAAGAATCTGTCTGTCTGAAAATCGGAAAGAGCTAAATGGATGGATTTGGTAGAGTTGTTTATGCATATTACATTTTCAGTCAAAACTGCCAAAGACATATTTAATTATTGATCGGAACCACAAAAACTCCTAGATTTAGATCAATAAAATTATGCGGTCTTACGTTCAAACTTTTAATTAAATAGCTGGATATTATTACAAAATTCCTTTCTGCTTTCGTTCTAATTGATTGAATACCCATGGTGCGTTCTTTGTTTGTTAGAGATACTCGTCCAGACATGTTTGGGCAAGCATCAAAGAGTTAGCTGAAGTTTTATATACAATCTTCTGAAAAGAATGTAAAAGCTTTAATGCATTAATAAGATATATCTACGTCATTTGAATTATTTGCAAAATACCAAAGCATCTCATTGTACTCTATATTATGAAAATTCTTAATATTTAGACTTCTAACTCTTAAGATTCTTCTAAATATAATTTCGTCTACTGGTCTTTGCAAATCTGCTGTTTGTTGTGAGGAAAAAACGGTATTCCTTATTTGAAATTGCAGCTATGCTTTTGAATATAAATCCTATTTATTGTCGCAGGAAGAAATAAATATGAGATTTTACATCTATTACTCAAACTGAAAATTTTCGTATGTCTTCGCCTCCTATAATACAAAGGGCCGCGGTGGCCTGGTGGGAAGGTCTCGGCTTCGGAACCGGAGGGCTTCAGGTACGAGACAATATTCCACCGAAGAACTGTCGTGTAAGCGGGCCTGGTGCACTTTAAACTTCCTGGCCAAACGTCCTCCCGCTGGTGTGGCGTGGTGTGGAGAGAGGGGTGCCAGATGAGGTGTCGTCCTTGTCATCTGACCGCGGTTCAAAATGACGAGGTCCGTCCCAAAATAGCCCTAGTGTTGCTTTAAAATTGGATGTCGGAACTAAAGTAAATCCTAGATCAGAATCCTTTTCAAGAACAAGATTTTTTTCTCCACTGGAATTAAAAAAAATCATGGCTGAATCTGAATAATATTATTTCAATGTTAGAAATTTTTCATGCATGCAAACGTTTAACTTGAATCTGAAGAGTTTCAATGAATTCTTATAATAAATAACAAGAAAGTTCGGTAAAAAATTTAATTACAGTTCAATTTTCATATTTCGTTATTCGTACTTCCATATTTTAACTATGTGAGTCATAAGAATCAAATTTGATACAATGTGATTAAATGTTTTCAAACAAGATTTAAAGTTAGGTTAGGTATACGAAAACTAAACATTTTTTAACAGAATATGGAGTGTCGCAATCGTAAATAACAATCGCTACAAGAGACGCAAATCATAATGAATTAGGAAAAAGATTTACCAGATAAAATATAAACATACTGGTTGAATATAATAGATATTCACAGTGAGGAAGCAATATTGCAGGTAGTAATGAATGCAATACATGTAGGATGCAGTATCAACAACAAAATCTTTGAAGTACTTCAAAAATGGGTCCAAGGAATTTGTTATCTAAGCATATATGTGATATTTTTCAAGCTGCTATATTTTTGTACTATTGCGAATTTGTATTCTATTCTGCATGTGCTGTATGCTTGATACTGCATTTCCTTTTATGTTATTGAATTCACAGGCAAAGTGAACCCCCGTCAACTTCTGCTTTTGTCATCCCATATTCTATTGTAAAAAGGATTTTTTAGTACGTATCACCATCTCTAAATTTGTTTAAGGACTTTTAAATCATCATGTAAATATTATCTTTCTCAATGATGACAGTCATTATTTGAATTATTCGTGAATTTATCCTCTATTGTTTTCATGGGGTGCTAGTAAATTTGTTCTGGAAACGCAATGAATGCTCAGTAATAATTATACATAACGGCATTAAGATGAACTTAGTTTTTAATATTTCAATCGATATTTGTAGAACCCATAATATTTTTCACATGTTTTGAATAAAGGTATAGAATAGTACAGAAAAAATTTCAGAGAATGAAAATCAATTACATAGCAAACAAAGGAATTGTATATACAATTATCAGAATTTCTTTTAACCAAATTTTCATAAATGCATAAAAATTTGTGCGTCTGAAATTCGACATCATTTTTAATTTCCATTAAGTTCTCATCTCGTATTATTCAACAGTTCGTTGCTGTTACTCATAGAGATTTAGCATTTTTCTATTGTCTATTCATCTTATCTGCGGCAGTAATAAAAAATCATGACGCAATAAACATCTTACGTATAACGTCACTTTTTTATGTTTTCTAGAGGGGGATTGTTTGTTATGCAAGCATGAAATGATTGTCGAAATGCAAACTCTCCCCTTTAAGAGTTTCTATTTAAGTTCTGAGGGCCTATATACGTTCCAGAACATGAATCAAATTCTCCACATATTGGCAAAATGTAGCATTTTCTTTTGGTCAATGCTTCTCAGGTAACAATTGAAGAAGTACTTCAATTTTGGTCAAAGTTTCTCAGGTAACAATTGAAGAAATACTTCAATTTTGGTCAAAGCTACTCAGGTAGCAAATGAAGAAGTACTTCAATTTTGGTCAAAGCTTCTCAGATAGCAAATGAAGAAGTACTTCAGTTTTGGTCAAGGCTTCTGAGGCAGCAAATGAAGAAACATTTCAATTTAGTTCGAGAATAGGCTTCTTTTCTTTAGAAATTAGGATTTTTTTTAAAGAAAACCTATAGAAACTAGTTCGATTGCAGTAACCGAAAACGCATATCAATCTATCCATTTCTAAAAAAAACGATGGTTCAGATAGAGTCAATGACTTCCTATTCTGGACTCCAGTTCTTTAGTCGTGCCATGTCCCAATGCATTAAATGGGTTGCCTAATATTTAGTTAACAAATCTTTCACTGTATTCAATGATGGGATTTTTGACACAATACTTAGGTTCGAAATCTATAACCTCCATATAAAATTATTTTTTTAAATTTAAGTTGCATAAAACTATTTACGTACCAAAATAATACATTTAGAATTTTAAATTGGTTGAAGTTCTATTGATTGCAGGCTCCTAATAATGTCATAAGAACGAAAAATACGACAATTCTCGTTTATAAATTACATTGAAGCAAAAGAAATGTGATTAGATGGTATTTAATTCATCACAGTATAATTCTAGTAAAAGAAACAGAGATCTGTGTTTGAAAATCTGACAGCCAGCTTATATGAATCCATACGCCTGCGAAATCAAGTTAAAAAGACTTTTTTTTCCCTTTCATTTCAACTTCCTCAAATTCATCATTTACCGCTCGTTGTTCGAATTCTCTCCACTCTGGAACACATCTCATTCCGCCCCTTTACTTCAACAGTTCTGTGCTCATTTATCTTCTTCATGGGGTGTCAAACGGTCTGAGAGATTCTATTGCAGAGCAGCTCCATCAAACTTCGAGTTTATTTTTACTTCCAAACATACTTTTTGTTTCTCAGAACCGTTCGATTGTAGAAACAAGATTTTTCCATTCCATTTGTTATTATAAGCCTTTTGTCTGAAAAATACTTTTGGAATATTAGTTTATAAAACTTGCAACCATGCGGCGAAGAATTCTATGTATTATGTTAATGAACAATCGATATTAAAAGTAAGAACTTCAGAGTTGTTAAATAACTTATCTATTTGTGAATGAAGGAAGTGAATGAGTATGTAATAGAACAAGCGAAAGAAATCTCCCTTCGTCTAATTTGTGTCCTTACGGGGAATTTTGAATCACTTTCTCTTGACATTAAATACAAACTTTGGATGAATTTCGACTTATTTGGGCACTTAGAAAAAATACCGCGTTTTTATATTAAGCTTCCATGAAAAAAAAATTGGCATTTTGAATCGCTTTCTCTTGACATTGAATCCAAACTTTGGATCAAATATACAAATATGGTATTCAGATTCCACTCTTCAGCTGTTTTGTAGTCTTTTCGATGTTTCACATTGACATGCAAATCGCCAATTTGAAGATAATTCTGTGAGAGAATTACATTTTGGTCGCTAATTAAAATCTTTATGATGGAGTTCTCCGCTGTAGGAGAGTGACTGATCGCACGTTGAGCATGCTAATGACATGTTTTCTTGCTTGAAACCGATTGTTTCTTATGATTCTTGAGGGAGAGTAACAAAGCTATCTCTAAACAATATTGACCCTAAAATTGAATTCAAATCTATAAGAATCTACCACTAAATCCCAAAAGAAAAGCGGATAAGTTGAACGAAAAGAATATCTTTACAGGAAATTAAAAAAATCGCCATGCGAGTTGTAACATATATCCCATCGTTTAGATAGTTGTCTATACTTTTGCAGTAGAAAGATGGTGGTTGATTCTTGAGGAAGTCCTGGCCAGATTCCTTCAGTTGGTCGCCCTAATGGAAACTTGTCCCTTGTAATGCTCTCTAATGTAACCCAAAGATGTACAAGTCACAAGGTGACAAGTCTGAACTGACCGGCGGTGTTTCACCGCTTCCCAACCGAATTTTTTTAAGGTAATCTAAGTTTTACGAGAGACGTGTGAACAGGCATTGTCATGGAGAAGGATCACTTGTTGCATGAGAACTCCTGACAGTTTGCCTTTGATTACTTTACATAGTTTCTTCAGAGTATTGTAGCATCGTGTTGAATTGATAGTGCTTCTTTGGGACAGGAAATCAATCATGAATGGTCCACGGCAATAGAAGAATCAGAAACCGTACTGCCGCGACATATTCCGATCTGGACGCATCCATGTATAGCACAACTTTACTTTCGATCAATTTTCTGTATTATGGAAAGTTTCCGCTGTTGAACGCTGTATGCAATGCACACCTCCTACCGTTCTTTATACCCCTGTTCGGTGACGCTGCTATAGCTGCTGCCGTTCTGACGCAATCGCAAGTGTCTACTTTTCATTTGGGTAACCTTCATATAAATCTCTAGGTGAAAGCACATATCGAATTTCCTTCATGATATAGCCTCCATTCCGGATTTCATCTATCCATTCCAAACAGAATAATATAGATTTGACGTGTCTTTATCTACAAATAAGGCTTCATCAAACTGAACAAATTTTAATTTAAGTGTAGAATATTGCATATTGCTTTAGAAAAATTTGTTTTGTTATATTAGTTATTTTTAAACATATTTTATTGATATCTAGGATTATTTCCTTAGACATGATAAATCACTGATTGTAATAGGAAATGACGTGCCTCCTAAATGGATCATATCACCTGTCAATAATGTAATGTCAACTAACACGAGGAATGAAAAAAGGGACAATAGTATGTCATCTACATTCCCAAAGTCAAATCAATAATCAAAGTAATATCAAACTCCGATTGATAATATTATTTTGCTGAAGTCCTATCGTGCCTCAGAGTAAACTAAGGATTAAGTAGAACGATTTAAAATTTTGCATATATATTGTTACAAACCTGCAATTCGGCTTCCCAGCATAGTTTGTTCCATCAAAAGAAAGAAAGTTTTACAGTCATCTGAATGGGACGGAGTCCAGGTGGCGCGTCGTGAGTACCAGAGCTTGGCGACAAACTTGGCGACCATTTGGCGACTTTGGCGCCAAAATAGATTATACCCGAAACATCGAGAATTTTCCCGATCCGTCCAGTAGGACCCGAGATACGCCTCGAACGTTCCTGATTGGTTGAGAGACTTCTAGCCCCGCCTCCCGAGACCTATAAAAGGAAGCAGCCGCAGCTGCCAGAGGAAGGTCCGAGTGGTCGGAGTAGAAGTTGAAGACAGAGAGGACGGAGTCGTCGAGGTAGTAGTCGAGAGTCGTAGTCGGAAACGACGGTGAGCAGTGACGGAGTCAAGCTCGTGCTGAACTGAGCTGTGCGCTACTGTCTGCAGTAGATTCTTATTGTTTTCTGCTGTTGTACGCTACACGTCTCGGTTGAAGATAACCGTCTTCTGTGCTGTATATAGTTGTCGTTGTTGTGCTGTCCTGTGTGTCTTCGTGTAAATAAACGTCGTTGTTTCTTTTTCCATTGCCGCCTGCTGATTGAGCGTTCTCCACACCATATAACTTCCACTATCCAAACGAACCCCGGCGGCAGAAATTCGTAACAATATGTAGGTGTGGTGGGTCCTAACGCATCAGTCCACTTGGATTAGCTTAATCGTTTTATTTCTTGATTAACAAAGGATGATTATGATGACTTTTGCAAGTGAGAATTGAATGATGAAGGAATTTAAATTTACATTACATGAAGATAGACAGTTGATGTTGTTCAAATGGTCTTTCCCACAAATTCATGGTGCATTGGGGATTTTCAGATGAATTCTTCTACACAAGAATTCCAGTTTCGACCTTTTTCTGAAGATTATGTCTTTTCGATTTTCGATCGCACAATTCTAGGCTGACATCCGTTTGTCCTTTGGAAAACTCTGAATTCTGCTCTTTGACTTCTGGCTATCACCGGAAGAATGCAGAGCACCCTCTCGTGGAGTTAATTTACCACATATAAGAAGAAGCTTTCTTAATCTATATCTATATCTATATCTATACTTATAATAAAGCTCAATGTGTGTGTGTGTGTGTGTGTGTGTGTGTGTGTGTGTGTGTGTGTGTGTTGGCGCTCTACAGACCAGTCCATTCAACCTACAGCTACCAAATTTGGCACGTGCTTACCTTGGAGGCCGGGAATGTGCACCTGGGGGTTATTTTTTCGAATTTTTAACTAGATTTTTATTTATTTAAAAATTAAGCGAAATTTTGACGTGTTTCTGCTATAACTGCCGAAAATATTACCGCACAAAAAAGATTTTTACATGAAGTTAAAGATAAAAATTTTATCTTTTAAATGATACTACTGTTTTAATCTTAAAATTAAATTTCTATTTTTAATGAATTTTTAAATAAATATTTTAACTATGTTTTTCAATAATTTTTTTCGTCAAAAATAAAAATGAGGATTAAGCACGTTTCGCATTCATGAGAAAAAAATAGCTTTTTTGAAAGTGTTGCCATCACATTGATTAAAGCTCTAACTGAAAATAAATTAAATCTTTTTGGAAATGAAATCTGCAAAATTATAATTTTCGGCAAGTGTCTGTAAGAAATGAAACAAATATGAAATATTATTTTTTCTAAAAAATAAATTCAAGAAAAATTATTTTATGATCTTTTACACTCTCTATACAGGATGTTTATTCAGTCCCGGATCCATTTTGATATTTAATGACTCATAAAATAATGAATATGTAAATAAACTTATGGCATTTATTGATGGAATAACTCGTATATTTTCCTTTTCAGGTTTGAATATTTTTACTTTTGTAAATATCGTCTGCGCGTGTTTTTAATTTCAGATAATTTCATTTTCCAGTCTAAATATCTGTACTTTTCTAAATATCGTCTGCTTATTAATTGCATTTTTCTCTCTTTTGTTTTTGGCAACTATTGAAATGTTATGTTTACTTTTGATGTGTTCGTTCTATGTAGTACTTTTGTATGTGATGTTTTATTCGATCGGATATTAAGGAGAATGCATACACCACAAGAGAAAGCACAGATTTTATGGTTGTCATAGAGTTAATTTCCAATCAACTAAATCACTGACTTTTAAGAGTTAATTTCAAATCACTTAAACTGACTGATTTATGAAGATTTGAATATCACTATTCAATAAAAAAAGGATAATTTTAGATTTTTCATCGATCGTTTAAAAGAAAATACGCCAAAAAGCGCGCAAATGTCTCATGATAATTGGCCTAAGATTATGAAAATGGTGAGTTTTTCTAAATTTTTAACATTTAAAACTTCATAAATAAGTCTTAGTTGATCGTGGAAAATAGAAACATTCATTCATTTATTTAAAATTTGGTGTGTCCAGAATATTTCTCAGAATATGATACCTTACTGCATTAAATTTAGACTTCATAATTTTTAAAATATATTTATAGGCAGGAACAAAATATTATTATTGATTTCATTTCAATCCTTTTGAAAGCAAAACTAAAAACTGAATTTTATACTGAATCTCAGAAATTTTTGTTGAATTATTGCTTGAGATATTACATAAATTATGAAAAATATTTTGTAGTTAACATAATACTTAAATACCGAGCGATTCTGTTTGCAATACTCATATTCAATAATAATAATAATTAATTAATAACAATAAAGATGATTAATAAAATAAAGCGCTTGGTTTTATTAAAAAATTTCTTAATATTAATTGCAATTTCGTCATTTACATTTTTAATTAAAGTTGAAGTTTTACCGGAAATGGCAACAAATTAGCAAAATATATATAGTAAATTGAACGAAACGATCTAAACAATATAAGTTTGGTATGACTATCAAAATTTGAAGATTAAAAATGTTTTGTTTGAGAATCCTTTAAGAGACCAGTTACTTAAAATATTTAATTGAAAATTGTAGCGAGCGGTAATACTGGCGAACCGGCTGGTCGCCAAAGGCGGCTAGTTAGCTCATAAAACTACGTTTGCATTGAGACAATCGTTGGCCAAGAAAAGATTCACGTGCCTTGGCGCTGGTTTGACATCAAGCATGCACGCAGGCCGGAGTCTTTGGATAATTCTCAGTATGATTGTAAGCGAGCTGTTCAAATTTATCAATTGATTATGTGATCTTTAAGAGTTCGTGTGGCATCTTATGATACTTATCGATTGTGATAGTCCGAAGACATTTTAAGAAAATATCTGATTTTAAAATTTTTGTCTTCAATAAGTTGCATTTTTTCATCTGCATCCTAAACAATACCATCTAATTTATGATTTTTTTAACCATTCCATTTTATTAGAGGGTGGTTTGAATCTCAGATATGATTCATGGAATCGAACGTGTAAAAACCAAATCTGTCAAGGAGGTTTAGACAGTCCAATCATCTGCACTTTTACAAGCATGTCGACAACTTCAAAATACAATGTCTCAACTAAATGAAATATGATACAGGAAATTTTGGGACTACAATTGTAATTATATGTCAAGTTATTATTTCTGTCGTTAAGAAAGAAGATAACCAAAATACAGATTCAATAAAAACGTAATAATAATGCAATAAATCTATATTTCTAACCACTGTTTGCAAATGTCATGCAAGAAATTCATTGCCTTCTCCAATGTTCGCAATTTCTTGGAGAAAGAAGAAAATTAGATAATATGCGAAAAAGCTTTGGTAAGATCACCTCCACTGATATATATATATATATATATATAATTTAAAGTTAAAAATGATTTATTATACTAAACTGTGCAATTATAATTATAGAAATTTATAACGATGAGCAGACTTCACACCTTAGAGAAATTCGATATACTGCATTTAAATAAAACAGTTAACAATATGTTAAATCAAATACATTTAATTTAATCTTTCTAAATTGAAAACTAATCCTACCTGGTTTCTAGATCATTCGAATTTTCTGTACCATAAAACCTTAATTAAATTTCCAGGTAATTTAATTACTTTCATTTTCGTGCGCTCTAAACTAAGCTGAAATGAGAATACGCACGACAGATTGGATATTAATGCTACTAGCGTTAAGCACTTCCTTTAAATTTGTCACAAGTATTTAGTAAATTAACAAAACTGTATTTTTGAGGAATATGTAATTTATATATATTTTTTTTAAAGCAGCGTTAGGATTGCAGAATGAAATTATACTTCATATTAAAGAACAATGGATGTTGAAATCAAAATTTCTCATTTTTTGAGATATTATTTTAAAATTTTCATAGCAATTTTATTATATCGATCTAATGGAGTAAAAAAAGGCATCAAAATTCTTTGGTAACTTTTTGATATTTTTTTTATAAAAAATGTATTAAAATATTTTAAGAATTTAAATTGTTCCATGTGCATTAAATTAAAATATAAATTTTTTTTTTCAAATTTTTTGATAGATATTTTAATTCTATTTAATATTTTGCATGTTTAAATTTATTCAAGATACAATTTTACTTCAAAACGTGAATTATCTGATATTAAAATTTTTTTTAATCATTGTAGTAATACCGTTCATGTCTTCAATAAAAAAATTCTAACATTCATAAATGATATATCCTTTCAAAATGATATCATTATATATTTATAAAGCATAAAAAGTTTTAAAGTTGTAACTAAAAATATGATGTGCACGGAGTATTTTAAAATTTGTATAGCACCATACAACTTCATTTTGAGAAAAAGCTAAACATATATTTAAATGGCTCATACAAAACGGAAACATAATTAAAATAAGCATACATTTTTATTAAAAGAATTAATACCTTTTATAATATGTATGCAAATATGTATATAGCATTCATATGCATGAAAATGAAACTGCCATACTGCACTTGTCTGAATGTAGACATATGAGAGTGGTAACTTAATATTAATAAAAAAAATCCAATATTAAACAAAAGAATAAAGATATCAAAATAATTCTTTTTACAAACGATTAGTCGCAATTTAAATATAAAAGACAGAAATAAAAAAATCACAGTTTTAGACTATTTTTTCATATTTTTATTGTCCATTGCATCTTTAAAGCTCTTAACAAAAGTTAAAATTTTCCACGTTTGATAATTCTAATTATTATATATTGTAATAACTAAGATAATATTAATATTTTAGTTATTATACTTTCCTATTGTGCAACAATAATGTTTACAGTAAATGAGGTATCCCACAGAAAAAATTAAGTAAAGTTTCAAATATATTGGCTAATTCGATTAATCTCTTTACAGTATAGCTTAAATTGGGGAAATGATTAAATGGATAAGCAAAAAATTATTATCTATACTTATAATAAAGCACAATGTGTGTGTGTGTGTGTATGTTGGGGCTCTACAGGCCAGACCATTCAACCTACAGCTACCAAATTTGGCACGTGTATACCTTGGAGGCCAGGAATGTGCACCTGGGGGTTATTTTTTCGAATTTTTAAATAGAATTTTATTTATTTAAAAATTAAGTGAAATTTTGACGTGTTTCTGCTGTAACTTCCGAAAATATTACCGCACAAAAAAGATTTTTACATGAAGTTAAAAATCAAAATTTTATCTTTTAAATGACCCTAATGTTTTAATCTTAAAATTAAATTTCTATTTTTAATGAATTTTTAAATAAATATTTTAACTATGTTTTTCAATAATTTTTTTCGTAAAAAATAAAAATTGAAATTAAGCACGTTTCGCATTCATGGGAAAAAATTAGCTTCTTTCAAAGTGTTGCCATCACATTGATTAAAGTTCCAATTAAAAATAAATTAAATCTTTTTGGAAATGAAATCTGCAAAAATATAATTTTCGGCACGTGTCTGTAGGAAATGAAACAAATATGAAATATTATTTTTTCTAAAAAATAAATTCAAGAAAAATTATTTTATGATCCATGAAGATATAAACAAACTTATGGCATTTATTGATGGAATAACTCATATATTTTCCTTTTCAGGTTTGAATATTTTTACTTTTGTAAATATAGTCTGCGCGTGTGGTTAATTTGAGATAATTTCATTTTCCAGTCTAAATATCTGTACTTTTCTAAATATCGTCTGATTATTAATTGCATTTTTCTCTCTTTTGTTTTTGGCAACTATTGAAATGTTATGTTTACTTTTGATGTGTTTGTTCTAAGTAGTACTTTTGTATGTGATGTTTTATTCGATCGGATATTAAGGAGAATGCATACACCACAAGAGAAAGCACAGATTTTGTGGTGGTCATAGAGTTAATTTCCAATTAACTAAATCACTGACTTTTAAAAGATAATTTCGAATCACTTAAACTGACTGATTTATGAAAATTTGAATATCCCTATTCATTAAAAAAAAGGATAATTTTAGATTTTACATCGATCGCTTCAAAGAAAATACGCCAATCAGCACGCAGGTTTCTCAAGATTAATTGGCCTAAGATTATGAAAATGTTGAGTTTTTCTAAATTTTTAATATTTAAAACTTCATAAATAAGTCTTAGTTGATCGTGGAAAATAGAAACATTCATTCATTTATTTAAAATTTGGTGTGTCCAGAATATTTCTCAGAATATGATACCTTACTGTATTAAATTTAGACTTCATAATTTTTGAGATATATTTATAGGCAGGAACAAAATTTTATTATTGATTTCATTTCAATCCTTTAGAAAGCAAAACTAAAAACTGAATTTTATGCTGTATCTCAGAAATTTATGTTGAATTATTGTTTGAGATATTACATGAATTATGAAAAATATTTTGTAGTTAACATAAGACTTAAATACCGAGCGATTCTGTTTGCAATACTCACATTCAATAATAATAATAATTAATAAATAACAATAAAGATGATAAATAAAATAAAACGCTTCGTTTTATTAAAAAATATCTTAATATTAATTGCAATTTCATCATTTACATTTTACAAGTTGAAATTTTGCCGGAAATGACAACAAATTAGCAAAATATATATAGTAAATTGAACGAAACGATCTAAACAGTATAAGTTTGGTATGACTATCAAAATTTGAATATTAAAAATGTTTTGTTTGAGAATCCTTTAAGAGACCAGTTACTTAAAATATTTAATTGAAAATTTAAGCGAGCGGTAATACTGGCGAACCGGCTAGTCGCCAAAGGTGGCTAGTTAATAATAAAATAAAATGTTTTTCTAGAACTCAGAGAGGTCCAATATCTGGAGATTACTATACTTTGTCTGTACTACGTATAAGGATTAGGTAAAAAAGAATGTATTTTTAAACATTTATTTACAAATTTGATTATTTTCTTATTTACAAATTATAGAATTAAAAAGTATCGCTAAAGGAAACTACTGATTTATTGAGTTCAAAAATTTGTCCGTTACGGGACCAAATGACGGTTCTCAAACTTTGACAAAATGGGTTTTTATCTAACTACATCGACAATTATTTTCAGAACTTCAGTGTGAGTAAAAATCTCGAGTTCGAATTTTTTGACAATTACAATCCTTTCACTATACCTCGCGTACGAGAAAGTAAAAAGGTTTTGTAATATGAAATTAAAGTGATCGGCTTCTTAAAAGAAGAAACCTCATAATTTTTATTACCTTGGGTTGCAAAATATCTAAATTTGCAACTGAAAAACGTTCACTGGTGATCAAATATGATTATTTTTATATGTAATGCAATATAATTCTGATAATAATAATAAATTCTGGTAGTAAATATAATTCTGAGACTTAATAGAAGTTCATTCAGATATAGGCCATGACGGGCCAAATGAATCGCATTAGTAGCTCACATCTATTTCTGCTGAATGAATATTTTCACCTTTACCCCTTTAGACCTATCTTTTAATTGTAGATTCAGTAAAACTCAAAATAAAAATAGTTGGCCAAGGTTTATACATTTATGGATTTATTATAGATATTTCAGAATAACTTAGAAGCAACACGTCGAGATTTTGATTACAGAAACAAAAATTTCCCGGAGACTTCAGATATTATCTGAATCCAGCCAGTTAGTAACCTTGTAAAGGCTCTTTCGCACTAAAATCTGATGATACAAGGGGGTGATTTTTTTTTTTTTTTTTTTTTGCTTTTTTACTTTCTCGTATAAGAAGTATTATTATCATCGAAAAATTCAAATTCGATATTTTGCCTCATCTCCACGTTTTAGTGAGTCTAAAAAATATATTTCTGACGTTATGTTCATCTGTCAGTCTGTGAACACAATAGTAAAATTTGTGAACTATCAAATTTCGATCAAGATCCATTCGCGGGAAGTTTGTCTGTTCGATAACACGTGAACCCGAAAACTACAAAACGCAAATAGCTAAGTAAAAAAAAAAAAAAAAAAAAAAAAAAAAAAAAAAAAAAAAA
>JAPMOR010021442.1:374485-389816 GCA_026543865.1 Argiope aurantia
TCCAATCGCCATGCAGCTTAATTGCCATCGTAACATTCCCAAAACTTAATATGCCACCTTGGGTTAGTGGTATGTCAAAATGGTTCCAAGTCTGGACACTAAATTCCAAAAATGAACCATCATGGATTTTGGCCTGGGGCTCGTTAAATCTAACATCATGAATTAATATATCATTCCACTGGCGTAGTATGGAAGTTTGGTAACAAGGGTGCCAATTCAGTGCTATTCTCGACATCAGAGCAAAGTACAAAATAATGAAAACTATCCCTAAATAGGCCTCATTTTGCTTCAAAATGGATCATTATAGTAAACAGATACAAAATTCAAATATTGAAGAAAGGAGTTAATAGCTTTTTAGTTTAATGCGAATATATATATATATAATAAAAATATAAAATAAGAAAGTGTAACATAAATTAAAAATTAATAGCTAAGCAGATTTTAAATTGATTGCAAAGCTAAAATATAATTCAATGCATTTACTTGCCTAAATATTAATGTTTTCATTTGAATAAGAGTTTTATATTTGATGTTTAAGCGTCGATAATTTGCAATCGAATATTCTGCGATTCCATAAAATCTTTGATTCAAAATCTCGTCATCATGAATAATTTTAGAATATCTGTTTCACCCGAATGGTATACTGAATTTTAAACTGTTTCCAAATTAAGCTTGAAACTGATAAAACAGCCCTTTTAAAATTAAAGTAAACTGAAATGTTATTCCATATTTAAATTGAGGAATTTAATCAATGTTAGGTTCAAAAGATTTGATGAACCTAGAGTCTTAAGACTTCGAAGAGAGGCTTGTAAATGTTTAATCCAGCAATAATTTATTTGATGAATAGCCTTTAATCCTGGTTGTTTCTTAGTCATCTTATGAAGTAACTCTAGACTCAGTTAAAATATTGAATGCTAAAAATATCATGTAAAACGAAATCTTCAGCAAATGTTAAATTAGATCAATATAATGGATTTTTGAATTGCACAGAATACAAATATAGCCCTTCATGAAAAGATATCGCTTTATATATATATATATATAATATATAAACTTATTATTCGAAATCATAAATGTAAAATCAATCAAAATATACTGTTTCATATAATAATGCGCCTTATTATATTTAATTTTTCTACTTATTTTTATATAATTTTCAAATTTTCCAATAGCAATCTTCATTCTTTTCTCTTTGGAATAATTCTTTCTGTTGATAACACTTCGAAAATGTAATTTTAGATCATTCATATAACAAAACATAAACAAAAGTTGCATATTTTTGAAAATCATTTTTTAAGAAAAGATACTACGTATTTTTACGTACTAATCGTATGCAATTGGCGAACATCGATAAATATATAGAACATAGATATTAGTTACGAAAAAGTTTTATTAGTGTGTGATATTAGACAATTTTTATCGAGGTGGGGGGGGGTCGACTATTAACATGTAGATACTGCCTGTCTTTAGTTATTTAATCTCGCTAACGATTTCGATCGATGTTTCCATTCATCACAATAACAAGATGATAACCATGTTTTAATGACTCATTTAAAATTTCTGATAAGAAATATTTAGGGGCATTTATTAAGGGAATGTATTTCTTATTAGTTTTATATCATATTTTATATTGTCAATTACCGACTGGCGTGGTCCGAATGGAAATTTTAGTGCTATTCACTGGTGATTGATGTGGTGTTTAACGTGTTAATAGATGGGATACAGTTAATTCATAAATATTGAGAACAGAAAATGTTTATTTCAATAAGCTGTAACAGAAATCTACAGAAACATTTTTTAAAAAATTGTTTGGTTTTTCAGTAGAATTTTATATTTACTGGCGACTTTCAAAGTTGAAATCCATTTTTTTCAGTCAAAGATTTTTTCAGTTTTTTCATATTTTGGGCGATATAACTAAATTCAAAATATTCTTATTTTATCTCATCACATTGCATTTATGTCTTGGCTCTGCGTTGATGAATGAAGACCAAGATAGCTAGAAGTCCTTATAGTAACATTTTCTCTTTTTCTCGAAACATTTTCTGTTTTTTCTCTGTTAAATTTCGGAAGGATTATTTCTTTACACTTTCCGTCAGTAGTCGGCTACTATGCTGATATATCACCTTCTTGTTTTCTTTGTTTTGGTGAAAATGTTCTCCTTGAATTTGGCTGAGTGTAGTTAAAATTTCAGAAAAATGAGTTTCAGTAACTAAGTGCGAATGTAGGTTTTCAAGATCGTATTAAAAACTTGATATTTGAAGCACAAAATAAACTTGTATTGACACTGGAGTTAAAAGTTTGTAAATTATTTCATTTAATAGATATATTTCGAGCCTAATTAATTTCCTTAAATTTTTGAATTTATTTATTTCACTAATTCTTTTGATAAACAATTATCTATCTTGAAGAAAATATTTATTCAATGATATACTAATGACATTCTATGATAAGGGCTATAAGGTGTAATATTTCCCAGCCACATCCAGTAACGAGGCCTTCATATTTTCTTAAGCATATTTGAACCAACTGTGAAACGTCATTATTGTTATCTTCCCTAATAGTGATGTGTCACCCTTGCAGATATTAGAGCTATTTTGCTCGGATGAACATTTATTCGATTACTTGATGGCGGAACATTCTATCAAAATAACCCATAATGTTTAGTCAGAAAGTGATAGTTGGAATAAAACTTCAAGTCCAAAGATACTAAAGTCGATCATTAACTGTCATTCCAAGCCTGGAAAACCTGGCAACATCGAACGCCAAAGTGAAAACGTTCAAAAATAATATAGTGTGTAGAAGAAGCTTAGATATCCATCCTACCCTTATTTCCATGGCTACTTTCCATTGTGCCTTTTGAAATGGGCGCTCAGTTAATGCAGTGGGAAAGGAAAGGCTTAGAGAACGTGGTGTTACCTATTTCCTTGGGGATTCTGGGGAATTGTTTTACTCTAGAACGACGATCAAAAAAGGATTTAGTGAGAAGTAAGACGAAGCCCCTTTTAATCTCCTTACTAAGTAGAAAAATTGAATAATGGAATGGCGTGGTGTATATGGATTAAACGACTATGTTTTGACTTAAGGAACATTTGCTTATAGTTAATCACCCTATTACCACAGAATAAGGCTGCAAACAGGATTTGTTGTCACCGACTGCTAATATGTTTACCATTCAGTTACGCAGGCAGTCAATTCTTCAGACTTAAGCAGTCTCTTTGGGAAGATCCGACCCCTCCCTCTTCTCTATGGGAAAACTATGTCGAAACAATGATGTGGTTACAGTCATCACTCTCTGACTTAAGGAACAGACAGGATCAATCCTGTTCCTTACGTCCTGCTTGCGTAGGTTGAAGGAAAGGATTAATCAGAAAATATCTGTTTTTTTTAAGTAATTGGGTGGTAACATTTTTTTAAAAAGTGAAAGAAAAGTGAAAGTCTCCCAATACTTTCTCGTATACTCTCTAACAAATTTAATGTGCCAGAGTCTTGGCGTACAATAGTTCTGGTGCGAATTTAGCATATTTACTGAATCTATCGTTCTCCTTGGCGAGTTATTTGGCGATTAATCCCTGACAAGCATTAATAGCATACGAAAATCGAATTTTTGTTTTATATGCATTTTTCCCAACCAATTTAAACAAAAAATGTGTCACAAAACTACGCATGCATTCACAGAATCCTATACCAAATTTGATAAATTTAAGCCTTTTTGTTTTTAGAGTAATCATGTTTGCATTTTTGTAAAAGAACCGAACGGTAGACATTGAATACGCGTTTCTGATGTGACT
Source organism: Argiope aurantia (assembly GCA_026543865.1). NCBI lineage: Eukaryota > Metazoa > Arthropoda > Arachnida > Araneae > Araneidae > Argiope > Argiope aurantia. Next base: position 378,274 of record JAPMOR010021442.1, read on the forward strand.
TAAATTTTGGCAGGTGATTACACTATAGGTGTTAAATCTGTACACTGATTTTTATTCCTCTAGCTCTTCACTTGTTTAGTTGTTGTTTAACGTACATTCGAACAGTTGGACTTCCTCTGAGCAGATTTTACACAAAATTTGATAGAAATCTGTAAATTTGGTGGAAAGACCATATATCAAATTTCTTCTAATTCAAAGGGTTTTTGAATTATCTTTTTCAGATTCAGATGGACAGACAGACGGAGTTTTTTAAACATATGGTTTCTAACTCAAGGAGATCTAAAACGCGGAGCTTTGTCGAGTTCGATTTTTTTGATGATTACTATACTTTCGCTATACTACGCAAACGAGAAAGCAAATGTGGGCTACTGATATTATAGCCGATGGTAGTCAAATGCATCTCAAATTTTTGTACCAAAAAATGGCATTATGTATGCAATATAATGTAAACATTTTATAAATAAAATTATATTAGTTTTCAATTGTAGTATTGATGCTTGAGTGGCATTATGGCAGAATCTTGATATCACAGAGTCTTGATTCCACGAAAGAATTGCTCAGTATGTGAACTTAAAGCTTGGCTATTGAAATAAAAGAGCATTCTTATGTTATCTTACTTGGATATAGCAATGAAAACTGCCGATATGGTTATTATTTCTCGCTTCCCAAGGAGGAGTATAGTAAGGATGCGGTACAAAATTACCTCCACACCGATGATGGAATGAACCTCTTACAGGAAGAGTCTGGCCTTCCTTGGGTCACTACCATAGCTTTCTCTGTTGTTATCTTGAATGATAATCTTTCAATTTAATCTTGGATAATATTCGGATGGAATAAGAATATCTCTGATTCGGGTGTTCTTTATTTTTATATTTCAAAGTAAAATTATGCTGCTCTTTATTTTTCTTCATTGAAACGTATTGTTTACATTAAGATATTTCAATTCATCGCAGAAGTCAAAATTCTGCATGATTATTTATATCTAAATTTCACTAGTGTGCAAAACTTAAACAACATGGGCCTTTTTGCCATAACTACACGAGAATTCATCTGAGAGACATGAAATTCAGATATGAGAGACAACATTTTGTACTTAAGTGATGACGAAAGCATAGTTGCGCAAAAAGGAATACAATGCATATAGTATGGAATCAATCAAAAAAAGGCTTTATTGAACTCATAGTATCACTAAAATGATTGTCTGTCCAAGAGGAAGAACAACAAACATATGTTATTTAGTATGGAATATGCCCTCCCCTTACTGCAATGGTTGCTTCGCACCGTCTCTCCATACTCAGCACCATATTGTCCAACAATTATTGAGGTAAGAGTGCCCATTCCTCATTCAGAATTTGCCTCATTTTTGTTGGGTGTTCCCCGGAGAATATAATCGTGCCACAAGTTGTCTTCCCAAAGCATACCACACATGTTCTATGGGATTTAAATCGGGACAGAATGCTGGGCAATCCATTCGAGTGATATCTTCATTTTCCAGTAGCCGATGAACATCAGCATAGCCGTGCATTGTCATCCATAAAAACGAAATCTGGTCCAATAGCACCTCGAAACAGACGCACATGGGAAAGGATCGCCTCCTTACATTAGCGATCTCCGGTTACAGAACCCTGTCGAAAACGTGAAGCTCAGTCCGCCCTTTCAGCATAATGCCTCCGTGACGACATCTCCAGGACTACCGTAATGGTCTTTTCCCGTGATGTTACTTGAATGAAACCTTATCCCGACCTTTCTCTAAATCAACTGACGTTGAGAATCACTTGTGGCATTGAAACGACGTTCATTTCATAAAGAGGACCTAACTACATTGATGAAATGTCTTGCTTTTGTGCTCCTTACACCACTCTAAACGGTGCCACCGATGCCAACTTTTAAAGGAATGCAGCGTTCAGGACGATGGGCGAATAGGTCGCCTTTGCGAAACTGTCTGGCCAAAGTAAACCACGACACTTGTCGCCCTGTTGCTGAGCAGTGGCGCTTGCTGACTGGTATCGGGCTCATTTCGCCTGCAGGACGATATATCGGTCAACCACTGCTGTTGTTTTCGCTGCCACCACCAACCTTTCTAACAACTGTACCTATGGTTTGGAAGGCTTTTCAAGCGCGCGAAACGACACTTTTGTTGATTCGGAATTCTTCAGCTACACTGATAAAACTGCGCCCCTCCTCCTGCTTTCCGATCGTTCTTCCACGTGTGAAGTCGTCCAGGTGATTTCTTCTAGCCATATTTCAGGAAAGAACTGATTTGCACTTGCAGCGAATGTCTTTAATTGAGCTTCCGTTCTTCCCTTCCTTGTAGTCTTGAGATGCTCGCGCCGATTGTACGCGTTTTGCGTACACTCACGTCGCATTTTGTTCCTGAAATTTGTATATGTATCGCCTTTATACTGAATTGCGTATCCACTGTACTGTTCGCAATGACCCTTTTTCTGAAATTTCATGACTACCTGCTTAAAATTTAAATTGTTGCTTAAGTTTTGCACACCAGCGTAGAAACACAGAAAACCCTGTTTTGTTCATGTTTGAGGATCTTTAATTTATTTCATCGCCATATTTTTTTGAAACGCAAACATTCAATATAAGTAAACATTCTTTTAAGATTGAAAAGAAATAATAATTTTGAATCTTTTCTAAAATAATTTTTTAACAGTTATGAGATGTGAAACGTTCTCAGCAGAAGCTTTTACGGAAGCTTAATTGGAACAGGATTTAGCCGGAATAATTAATGTACAATTTATTTATAATGACGGAAAAAGGAAAAAAAAAGTTTCCGAATCATTTCTAAGAAAAGCTTAAAATTCCCATTAAATCTAAGATTAAACTAAATCACGCTTTTATATATAAAAAAAATTAACTTATTTGCGAAAGACACATCGAAAATTTTGTGCATGCACCTAACGAAATTTTTATAGGATTTTTTAAAGAGTAATTTCAGGTATGCGTGCTTTGCAGTTTAAAGCTATGTTTTGCGAAAGGAATAGGGAAGTTCACAAGCTTAAAAGTAAACCATCTTAATTATGTAAAAGAATACAAACGTGTTTACGATCTTGCTTTGAATTTTGCATGAAATCTTTTCTCAAATATTTAAGCACGTAAGAGCATTAAGTTTGTTTCCTTTTTTTTTTAATCGACGAAAATGTTTCCGTGAATCAAGACTCCTAATAAAAAAAACTTTGCAGAAGATGCTTAAATCACATCCTTTGCAATTTTTAAAAATTCCCGTTTGAAAAAAGATTTTTTTTTCAAATTAACATTAGTATTTATTTATTTATTTTTTTACTTTCTTGGATATGTATTATAGAAATAGTATAGTAATCGTCAAAAAATTCGAGCTCCAGATTTTTACGAATCTTCATCTTTTAAACCTCATTATGTTCGAAAAACACAGTTTTGAAAAATATACGTTTGTGTAAGACTAAGATAACTCAAAGACGCTTACAGCTTCACAGATGAAATCTGGTATTCATTCATTACACCAAACTTCTTGATTTCTATCAAATTCCCTTTAGAGAAAAACTGTTTGCCCAGCCGCCCGAATATACGTTAACTCAATAGCAGCAAAACGTTGGGAGTTAGATAGATAAAATTTGGTACACAGATTTAATATCTTTATTATATCTAGTGTAGATCATCTAAAAAAAGTTGACCGTCTGTCGGTCTGTACTTTCAGAAACATATCAACGCAATACTTCAGAAACACAATGACTTAAATATATCAAATTTGGTATAGGATTTTGAGACCACAATTACAGTTTTGGGTCAATTTTTTGTTTCAATAGGTTGAGAAAAACATGTCTAAAATACAAATTTGATTTTTGGATACTATTATCACATGCCACGGATTAATTGCCTAATATCTCGCCAAGGATCGCAAGATAGAATCAATAAAATTGCTAAATTCACTCCAAAAATTAATGTTTCGTAACTATTGTACGCCAGTGACATGTAAGGCGTCCTCTGGCATGGCAAGTTTATTACTGAGTATGCGAGACCACTTTCATTGTTTCTTTTAACTTTGCATTTTTATTAGACTTTATTTTTAGGTTTGTTTTAGGATTGCAATGGTCGAACCGTGGTTTCTATACAGAATACAGATTTCAAAAACGATCTTTCATGCATGGGAATCTACATCAAAAATCTACATCAACAGTAAATACATCAAATGTCGTCCTGGAAGTATAGTGTGAAATTTTAAAAATGCGTACAGACTCGTTGTCATCTTTTAATATGTTCGTGGTTTAAAATTATGAATTGTGTCGGACCGCGTCCTTTAAAGGTTTAAACTCCAATTGATTTTTTTTAAATCTAAAAATTTAGAATTAAAAAGGGAACAAACCAATGTAGTATTATCTACTTGATTTTCACATCTGCTAACTCAATATGGCGCAGTACTGAAATGAATGTTACTTATGAAATAAACTGTGAGATTCACTTAAAGTAATTATAAGGTTAAAGACCGAAATGGAAAGAAAAATGCATTTTAAAGGTCTTTTATTCCCAATTGGGCTAATATTTTGTACATATCTATATTCGTGATATTATGACCAAAAAATTTCATCTATAGTTCGTTGTACTTTTAACTTATCGCATTCATAGATAGATATAATTACATTTTTTTTTCTTCTTTGAAAATAGAGTACTCTGAAATGTAGAGATTCATCAAAATAACGAGTCAAATTTTTTTTATTATTACAATACTTTGTAATAATCTTTGTAATAATCAAAATTACAAAGTAAAGAACTCGCAATAACCAACTTTGTATACCAGAAAGTATAAAAAGGCATTTTTAAATTCAGTTTTGTAGCATTTGGTAATGGCATCTAGGACGCACACCTTTCCCAGTTGGACTTAATTACATCAATAAACTGAATCGAGATTCGATAACATGCAAGTACAAATTAGAAGCTGTTGGATCAAACCTAGTATTATCTGTAGAGATTCAAAACAATGAACAATTTTAATGAAATGACAACACACTTTTGAAAGTATCGGAAGAATTATATATTGCAAGCTGTAATTTTTTGTTCCCTTTACTAGATCAGATTCTACTGTTCCAAAATTTTGTTTGAAATGTTTTTGAAAATAGGAAAAAGCTTCTGCAGATTATTTACTCTTGAGTATGTATTTTGAAAATGCAGATATGAATTTTATCTGATTTTACTTTATTAACGTATTTGCAATTATACATCTACAGAGTACCCATATTGGAAGTTATTTATCACAAAAATACGGATGGTTAAATCGATTTTAATTTACATCATAAATATATATTATCTATACTTCAGTCTATTTATTTCGAAAATGCAGAGACAAAATAAGTGTGCTGTTTTATGTTAGAAGTAAGAGTTGTTGTTATATATACTTTAGATTACTTTTCTCGCAGTTACTTAGTTTGGAAATAGATACGAAATCGATACTCTTTCCCATTATAGATAAATATTTAGGTAAATGTTTTAAATAGCTTCTTAAGGTCGGTTCAGTTAAATTTATACTCAGTGCTCCGGGGAAAAGCGATGTCCTGTACATGTAGATCTTTACATATATTTATATAGCTCAGACATTTGATTGTGATATTTTGCCAAATTTGTTTTCAGTTTCCCTAGCCCAAAAATCCCAAACCACCATACATTTAAACGCATTTCCCAATTTAATTTAATCTTAAAATCTTATTAAAAAATCTACATATCACTAATGTACAAGCATAAAATATTTAAAACTCGTCGGTTTGGTGACTAGCTGGATTGCCGCAAGTTTCATTTCAGATGGATTATTTAAAAGTTATTTCGTACAAATAATTGTCAGACATTAAAGGGATAATATTTTAATTCTCTTACATATGATATGTTTAATAAGTACATGATTTTTTTTGGGTGACCAGTTCTATGACATAACATTACTAAAAGCGTACATGCAATACTGTGCGATACTCCGACCTAGCCAGAAGGCCACGAGGGAAACTTAACGGGGCCGCCAAAGAACAACACCCAGCACGAAGGAACATGTTACACTAGAAGACATTAGACCCTTGCAAACAATATAGAAAACCCTCTAGAGAAAGCGCTTATTGGTACAGAAAAAGAAACATTTTACATTACATATTAAGTTGTAGAAATTGCAAAAAAAAACAACATTAAATGAGTGTTAATGCTTTACATTAGAAGAGAGCTAAATACAAAAGATTTAACAAAATGTCCCTAATAGAAGATTTGATGACTGGAATTTTTATGAGTTCTTTGACTTCAAGGGACATCCTATTTCTTCGCCATCTGATTCTGCTTTCTCGCCATAGTGCACAGGCTTTGATCACGTGATTTATAACCTTCTGAGGTGGCACATTGAAAAGTTGAAATTTGGTCAAAGAAACGATTTTGATGAACAGAAAAGACACTATGAATAGTGGTTAAGATAAGAATCGCCCTCAATTAGACGTTTTTAAAATGCTGACAGGTTGTTCGTCCCTTGATGGAATTATTCCATCTCTCGTGCCGATCCTTAGTTATTAATTTTTTTTAGTCTCATTTCTGAGTTGGATTTTTGATTCATGGAAAGACATTTCTTAGCTTTTTAAGTTAAAAGCTTCCTTGGCTAGTGTATCTGCTTTTTTATTTCCAATATACTCCTGATGAGCTCTGATCCAGATCATTTCAACACCAAGTTCAACAGCTTTATCTTTTATATCCATTATTATTATTTTTTGTTTCATCAACGGAATCTAGGATCATTAAAGCCGATCTTGAATCGAAAATTATCTTTGTCCCTTTTATATTGCCTTGAGCGACAAACTCCAGAGCATTTCTGATTGTGACAACTTTTGCCATAAAGACAGTTACATTGTCATTCAGTCTAAATTTTCTAGACTCGTTTTTTTATGTTCATTTTCGTACCATACAAATGCACAATTCAATCCCCCCCCTTTTGATAGATTAATTTATTTTCTAAATTTTGAGTTATTGTAACTTAACTTTCTTATTTACCCTTTATACCCTTATTCATCCTTTAGCTTTCAGCAATGGAAGAAAATCACGCCATCAAATAATTTTAATAATAAATAATTTATGAAGCAACAGCAAAAATACTGTTGTGAAATAGACTTAAGTTAAATGCTAATTAAATCTAGGCTACAACATATTATTGTAACTAAGTTGGCATTATTGCCAGGAAATTTTTTTGGATTTTAAAATGCAGTAAAAATTTTTTTTGTGTGGAAATAGTATCATAATTTATCGCAAAAAAACATCGAATTATGTTTACCATTTATTTAAATAATGTCAAAAAATAGCTCCGAGGTGCACATTCCTACACTGCAAGGTGTATATATATATAATATATTGTTATGAATCTGTAATGCTGCTTCCCAGCATAGTTGGTTACATCATCAGAAAGATCGTTTTGCAGTCATCAGTATTGGAATGAGTCCGGTTGTCGCGTCGGAGGTCCCAGAGCTTGACGACAAACTTGGCGACCATTGGCGACTTGGCGACAAATTTGGCACCAAAATAGATTATACCCGAAACATCGAGAATTTTCCCCATCCTTCCATTGGGAACCGAGATACGCCTCGGAAGCTCTTGATTGGTTGAGAGGCTTCTAGTCCCGCCTCCTGAGACCTATAAAAGGAGGCAGTCTGCAGCTGCCAGAGTAGAGTAGTCGGAATCGACGGTGAAGAACGAGTCTTCCAGAGATTAGCAGAGCAGCGACGGAGTCAAGCTAGTGCTGAATTAAGCTGTGCGCTACTGTCTGTAGTAGAGTCTTGTAGTGAGCACGTCTCGGCTGAAATTGTCATCCCTACGCTGTATATAGTTGCCGTCTTTGTGTCGTCGTGTAAATGAACGTCGTTGTTTTTTTTTTACTGCTGCCTGTTGATTGAGCGTTCTCCACACCATATAACTTCCACTACCCAAACGAACCCGGAAATTTCATAACAATATATATATATATATATATATATATATAATATAATATAACCAATCTAAAGTAAGAAATATTTTGAAAACGAAACGAAATAGTTTCGGAATCGCAACTAAAAATTATTTCTTATTCAAACTAAAACCAAAAGAGGAATAGGAAAAACTTCATAGTATTTAGAGATCGCACGTGCAGCTACTTCTAAAACACAGATGAATTGAGACAAAAATATTAAAATCAAGTTAATAGTAAATCAAATAAAAAAGAATCCGGCCTGAAGATTTTTTCAAGGTTCACCCTCAGGCAGGGATTGAAAAAAAAAGGGATTTTTTTCTGTGAGAGAATGTAGACACGAAAGTCTAATAATGATTCCTCGTGACTCGAAAATCCCTTGAAATTAAGCCTAAGAGATATACCATTTTAACAGAAAGGACAATACAAAACAACAAATTAGAAGAAAATAACCACTAATAAGCAAATATACAATAAAAAAATAATAAACACTAAAACACTTAAACCACTAAAGTAAAAACAAAAAGGAAAGAACATACTAGCAGCAGGCAAGGAATTTTTAAGCTATCGATTGTGATTTCGTCTTTTTAAAAACACAAAGCTAACGTATTAAAGGTAAATAATAATTGTAGTCTCCCAGCGCCATCTATTGAGTGATCTAATATGCAAGGAAAGTTCTATTTTTATTTTAGGTAAAGGATTAATCCCAAACCAAACCTTGTTTAATTAAAAAGTTGACATTGCAGTAATTTTTAGGAAAATCACTTTTAATTAAATTTTTAATGAGTTTATTTGATGCATCAATATAGGAATTTTTGTTATTGCAAACCCTTTTGATCCTGTTAACTTGTGAGAAAATTAGATTTTTGAAAATTTTAAGAGTTTAGATTGGAATGATAGTTACATAGTTTTGTAATTTTAAAGTTGAATTCATCCCTTTTATCGTAGATACCAACTATTGTTTTATCATTAGCAGTTTCGATTTTTAAATCCAGAAAGGTAGCCTAAAGTTGATTTTTATTTGTTTCTGTTAGAATTAAATCTTTTGGATAGCAATTAGTAACAATATTAGTATTGTCGAAGTTTATCAAAAGTAGGTCATCAATATACCTCCACCCGTTTATTAAATTATATTTAATTATTTTTTTCTCATAATAATGTAGGAAAATATTAGCTAAAGCACTTGAGAAAGCTGTTCCCATTGGAATTCCCTTAACTTGTTTATAAAGATTAATACCATTAAAAACGTAATTTTCAATAATATTAAAATTACATAACTCTAGTCAGTTAGTTTTAGGAATGACATTTGCTTTTAAATATTCGATATATATAAAAGTGCAGACCTTTATTAATTTTTCATGAGGTAGATTGGTGTATAAATTTTCGAAATCATAAGTATTAAGTTTATTTATGTTATCTTTAAGAAAATTCAGAACTTCCTTGTTACTAGAAATAATAAAGTTGTCTTCATCTTTTATCTTGTCCAGAATAATTTTTAAGTATTTAAAGAAATGTTTACCCGTATAGTAATTATAACTTCCATTACTACAGGTCACGAATCTGAATTTTAATGGATTTTTATGAAATTTAACTGTTGGGCATAAATAAGGATAGTTTAGAGAGCAAGTCTTAATTTTTTTTTCTTTTTGCGAAAGCTAGCATTCTTTTATCTGATTCCTTTTTCCCTGTGTTCTTTGACATATAAGTTGCGTTAGAGTTATATTCATTAATTAAAAGTTCTTTATAATATTTACAAATTAAACAGAAATTATTTGCTAATTTATCTATTACTGTAATAACAAAATTTTCTTTTAAATTTTTTATTTCGTTTTTTAAAGTTTTACTAAAATAAATCCCACGTTCTTTAGAGCTGTCAAAATCACTATTCATTTTATTTTCTTTTAAAATTCTCACTTTCCATTCTCCGAAATCTTCCGCAGGCCAATGGTATTTTCTAGATAATTTAGCAATAAAAACATCCAAATCTTTACCAATAGAAATCAAAATTTTGTTATGGTTTATTTTTTCTCTTAATCTAAATTTAGTTCCTATTCCCATTAAATCTCTTAAAGAGTTGGATGCAATAATTTTTAAATTACCTGTAATAATATGGCCTTTATCAACATTTATAAAATCTTTAAAGTTTTCTTTGTTACAGTAACAATCTGTTATATTTATTTTATCTAAATTTTTGCTATAGTAATTATAATTACAAATTTTTTTCTTTAAAGTTGAAGTGTTACTAAACGCTATTGAAACAGTTGTTTTATCTGATAGAGGAAAAAAATATTATTATTATGTATAACTTTGGGTAATTTAAGATATTCGAAGTAAATATCCAAGAATTTAATCACACAGAATTCTTTGTAAACATTATTTTTATTATTAAAAAGTAAATCATTTTCCCCAATGTTAAGCTTACATTTAATTAGATCTAGAATAATACATTTTGTATACGAATTTTTAAACTCGAAATCCCCGAATTTATTATTTAATAACCATTTAATTTTATTATTTCTAAGACCAAAAATGTATTTCCTAATTTTGTGAATGTTTTCACTATTGTGTTCCAGATTACAGTAATTTTGAAATTCCTCAAATATAATTTGAAAATTGCCCCCTTTTCCTTTACCTCTTTTAAATCTTTTAGAATAGTTATCTTTATTTAGAAAATTTTTATAAATGTCAAATTTGTAGTAAATGCAATTATTGTTTAAATCTGCAAATCCTTCCCCATTTAACTTACTATTGAGACTATAAGGGAATAAAGTTTTAAGGTTACAAATATAAATGTTTTCCAGATATAATCTTTTGCTTAATTCGTTAACATCATCTTCTAGAATATAGATAGTTATATTATTAAAGTAATGGTTTTGAAATTGCTCCAGTTCAAAATCAGAAGTCCTATTTTTTATGAAGTTTTTAATGTCGGATCTGTGATTGTCTGATATGAAAATTACAAAACTATGTAACTATCATTCCAATCTAAACTCTAAAAGTTTCAAAAATTTAGTTTTCTCACAAGTTAACAGGATCAAAAGGGTTTGCAACAACAAAAATTCCTATATTGAAGCATCAAATAACCTCATTAAAAATTTAATTCAAAATGAATTTCCTAAAAATTAATGTAATGTCAACTTTTTAATTAAACAAGGTATGGTTCGGGATTAATCCTTTACCTAAAATAAAAATAAAACTTTAATTGCATATTAGATCACTCAATAGATGGCGCTGGGAGACTACAATTGTTATTTACCTTTAATACCTTAGATTTGTGTTTTTAAAAAGCGGGAATCACAATCGATAACTTACAATTTTTGCTGCTGGTGGTATGTTCCTTTCCTTTTTGTTTTTTCTTTAATGGTTTAAGTGTTTTTAGTGTTTATTGTTATTTTGTAATTATAATTTTACTTATTAATGGTTATTTTCTTCTAATTTGTTGTTTTGTATTGTTCTTTCTGTTTAAATGGTATATCTCTTAGTCCTAATTTCAGGGGATTTTCGGGTCACGAGGAATCCTCATTAGACATTCTTGTCTGCCTTCCCTCACAAAAAAAAATCCCTTTTTTTTTAATCCCTGCCTGAGGGTGACCCTTGAAAAAATCTTCAG
>JAPMOR010021442.1:389916-403491 GCA_026543865.1 Argiope aurantia
ATGTATTTAAAAATGACCGATAGATGGCGCTCTCACGTCATGCCGAGACTGTTTATGCAAATCAGTATAGCTATAAAACACAAGGCTGGAAATGGATCTGTCATTCGGCGCCAGTAGCATGCTATTGCTACCAGATGGAGCATTAGTGGTGAAACTGTTCTATAAGAACGGTAATCCGTGACTAAAGCATTGCGACAGTTACGGACGGTGAAAGGAATTAAGGCGAAGAAAAACCCAATTTCGTTGAATGGGATATTGAATTTAGTTCGCCGTTTTGAGGAAACGGGAAGATTACAAGATCGTCCACAAAGTGGCATACCATCCGTCAGCGCTGACTGCGTCCCCGTTGTCCAAAGGATCATGAGGAATGTGGCAGCCGTGACTTCAACGGGGAGTTCCAGTGCACGTGAAGCTGGTAAAATAACAGGAATTCCGGAAAGGTCGATCCGACGCATTCTCCACGAAATCTTGAAGATGCATCCTTACAAGAGAGTTATTGCCAGCAGATTACGAGAAAAGACAAGCCATTGCAACATGGTTGCTCGCACAAATGGAACATGACCTACAATGGTTACGGAACATCGTGTGGACAGATGAAACCCACTTTTCATTGCATGGTGACGTCAATACGCAATACAGTCGTATCTTGGCAGCATCAAACCCTCGAACGTACCAGAATTTCCACATGTGACTGTTTGGTGCGATTTCACTGCGTTCTTCATTCTAGGCCCTTTCTTTTTTGAAGAGCGTTGTCCTGTATCCGGTTGGAAAACCCGTTCCGTAGCTGCAGAATGCTATCTTAGGCTTTTGCGAGACCACGTTATGCCTGCTTTGCAGCAAAGACGTGCGTTATCTTCTGTCACCTTCATGCAGGATGGTGACCCACCCCACGTTGCTAGTTCCGTTAAGACATTCCTCCTAGACACATTAACTGAGGACAGAGTGATAAGCAGAGGATGTAAGAATGAGTGGCCCTCATGATCGCAAGATCTTTCTCCAGAAGAGTTTTAGTTGTGGGGATACCTAATGTCTCGTGTCTACCGGGGCTCTCCTGCCACTTTGATGGAACTGAAAGATGCCATTCAATTGGCCGTTAGTGGCATCGATTCCGACATGCTACACGCAGCTCTAATAGGCGTAATTACGCGCCTTACTTGCTTATTACCTTGTGGGGGCGGTCTTGTTGAGCATCTTTTGCTTTAAAATAAAATGTACTATAATGTTTCTGTGCTCTGTTTTCCTGATTTGCATAAATCGTCTTGGTATGACCGTGTGAGTACCATCTATCGGTCATTTTTAAATACATTTTTTAATGGAAATAACGAAATCCAAAGGCTCTCTGAGCATATTCCCGCAAACCGCAATTTTTTTCGAGCATTACTTTTTTTATTATGATTTTTTGAAGTTTGCACGAATTTATGCTGCACCCGGTATATATATATATATATACCAGATTTTGTAGCTGTAGATCAGACGGTCCGATCTTTAGAGAGTTAACACACACACACAATTAAAAATGAACATAATTTTGGTGTTTTTTAGTGATAACTTCCAGAAATATTGTTGCAAAACATTTTACGCCGTTTCAAAATTTGAAAAAAATTCGTTTTGATAATACCAAATTAATAGTAAAAAAATTTTTTTTGCAATTTTTTTAAAGTATATTTTTTATCAAGTTTCATTTTTGCTCGGAAGGTGAAACCGATTATAATGTTTCATCAAATATATAATCGTGATATTCTTTTCCATTGTTGAAAGGATTCTGTTTAATATTTTTGCAGTTTATAAGACGAAAAAAATCTTCCTGAATTTAGAGGATAGATTAAACGGATATTTACGTTTTCAATAAAGCTGGTCTTCCGAATATTTTAATTAAATATAAATTAATTGAATTATTGGTGGTTTTTAGCGGTATATCCAAAGTTTTACAATGGAAAAATGACTTTTATACCACTTAAAATTATAGAAATTATCGTTTCAGTGATTTGTCAAATAATTTTTCTTTCTATTTTTAATCAATTTAAAAAATAATTTAAGCGTATTTTACAACATTTATTTCACTTTTGAAGTGCAATTCAAACCGTTCGGATAATTGTTACAAATATTTCATCTCGGCTTTTTTCCCCATTGTTGTTATCAGATATGAAGATTCGGCTTATTTTTCCGTGTCGGGTTGATTTCAATATAAGGCATGCTTTTAATGATTTTTTTATATCTTATTTTATTTAAAATTAAATTTTAAGTTCCGAATGAAACAATTATGGGGAACTTTTAAAGTTCCTCCATTTTGAAATACTGCTGCTTCGCAAAGGGACATACAAATTAGGGAAATGGAAAGCACGTTGAGCATAAAAAGGTTAGACTTTGAAATGTGTATCTATCAAAATGTAAGTTTAAAAAAATAATTTGTCGGGGAAACAATCGATAGTTTTATCAACCATTAATGTTGTGAATCCTACGAAAATTTGATAGCTTATAGTTTATTAATCCTATGAAGATTTTGTTTCGCGTAATACGAAAACCATATATTTTGTTTTGTACAACTTTCATTTCTCCTCACGTATTTTGAATAAATTTTTTTAATGGCACTTTGATTATTTTTTCGGAATAACGTTTCTGTTTTTGAGGAATATATGCCATTTTTTTAATAACTTTATCAGGACCTGTTTGCATACTTTGTCTAAATATCATTTGTCATTCTATAGAATGCCTATTATATACAATGCCTAGTGAAAGTATGTAATAATTCTCATATTTCACACAATGCTTAAAAAGGCCCAGCATTATATACAATGCCTAGGCTTTGTATAGAATGCCAGGTTTGAATTGTATAGAATGCCAGCCTATAGAAATACAGCCTACTATTCATACTTTGGCGATATGAATAGTAATATTAATATGATGCAAGCTGAATATTACTGCAAAATAAAATATTATCCATATCCCTTTCTTGAAATCAAAATGAAAGATTTTATTTATTTATAGAGGGCTCCATTCTATATTTGCTTTGTGGTATCAAATTTCAAAAGATGGTGTTTATATAAACTAATACCATCTGTGCTCGATATTGCTTATTTTAGAAATGCAGATGCAAAATCGATTTTATTTTACGTCATAGATGTGTCCGACCCGCAGACAGTTTAAACAAACCTTTCTTAGATATTAAGTAAATCATTTTATCTCATAAAAATTTACTCGGCAAATAAAAAGTTGCTGAAGACATCCCCAAACAAATAGAAAGCCTGTGAGCGTTATTTGATTCGAATAATTTATTGGTTGTTTAGCGGTAGAAGCGCAGCTGAAACGATATTCGTTAGTTCCCTTGTGACAGCTCAATAAACTTCACTGTTGGTTTAGCTAGAGCAAACAAAATCGAAAATCGAAAACGTTTTCACAATTACGATCCGAACTGAAAGAGCATTTCGACCTCATTCTTTTTCTTTCTTCTTAATCAACATGCATTCGAAAGTTGGATATCGATTCTTTACTATTCTGGATGCCTGCCCTGTGGTAGGGAAGAACAAATGTTTCTCCTCTAACTTCGGGAGTTTTCATCTTTTAAGGTTCCTCGCCTTCATTAAATTCGCCTAGTGTGTCTCGCCCTTCCCTCGAAAAGTAGATTGAAATTGAATGTGACGTTTAAAATGACTTCGCAAATGAGAACTCGGGAAATGGGATATGTTATCGCGGGAAAAATGCCGATTTATTGTTTTTTCCCTTTTCTTTTTTCCTGCCTTTGGGAATACCAGTTTCCAGCCGAAATCGTTTTAAATTACTTTTGAAGAGGGTGGATGGGCGTTGCTCAGCTTTTCACTAGGATTCGGTCAGACATTAGTTTTTATTACTTCTTAACTCACCTTTTTTTACGTCAATATCAGGTGAGTGCTTTTTTTTTACAGCCTTCCCATGGAGATGTGGGAAAGGCTGTAATTAACGCAAATTTAGCATGGCAGTGTCAGAATTCCAATTTCCCTTTCCGATACGACTCCTACCGAAAAATGTAATTGTGTTAGAATGAATAAAGCTACCGAAATACTAATGCATACAAAAAATAGGAGTAGAAAAACATAATTCCATAAAACATTAAAAAAAAATCATCGAAATACGAAAGCGAACTAGCCGGAGTTACCTCAAAAATTTTCTCGCTTACTCTCTAATAAAGGTGTTATCCCAGAGAAGCCATGCATTGCTTTGACATACAATAATTAAGAAATGTTTACCTTTCGTTTGAATTTAGCTATTTTACTCTACCGTATCAAAAATGTCATTAATCTAAATAACATTTCGTATATAAAAGTACGAATATAATATCGTAGCATAATTTCATTAATAAGATTATTTGCTATTTATAATATGCACGGAAAGTAGATATAGTAGCGTTCAAATGTGAATGCCGAGTACATATAATAATAATAATAAATAAATAAATAAAAATATACACAATTTCATAAAGTTACTAAAATAAAAAGTTAATAAATAATATTATTGATATGTTGATTGAGAAAAACAGAGGGACTGGTCTCTCAAAAACTTCCTCGCATTCTCTAAAATGGTGTTATTCCAGAGAACGTCTTGCACTCCATTAGCATACAATAATTGTGAAATATTTACCTCTGGTGTGAATTTAGCAATTTTTCTCTATCGCATCATCCTTAGCAAAGTTTTTTTGGCGATTAATTCTTGGTATGCGGTTAATACTATTTGAAAATCGAATGCGTTTTTAGAGGCATTTTTCCCAACTGATTGAAACAAAAGTTGACACTTGCAGCCACAAAATCCCATACTAAATTGACGTATTTAAGTAATTGTATTTTTAAATTATCGCGTTTACATGCTCTTGAAAATACAGTCGATTGATTAACTTCTCATTTAATTTGGCTCAAAATTTATAGGAGTCTACAATATAGATGTTTAATCTGTGCACCGAATTTTATGTGCAATATTATTTTGGTTGCAACAGAATGCAGGTTTGAAGATATAGACGAGACGTTGTATTTTTAATTTCGTTTTATTCTCTTCCGGGAGACAGACATGTTTGATTTTACAAGAAGGCTCAGCGCGGCACAAAAAGTAGAAGTAAGAAAGAAGGGAAGAAGGCAAAAAGGGCTGAAACAAATGATCATTAGTCTTATATAACATAGGATTTCCGGCCAAGTGCCAATTCAATAATTCAATACACGTGTTGACCTTTGACACCTTACAAGGGCACCGAAGGGATCACTTTCATTTGAGACGTAGATTGATTGCGCAGTAATTTTTGCACAGCTTCATACATGGAATGAGATCAGAAAATAAAAGAATATTTTACCATGGACTAAATGAGGATAAAGTTTCGGAAATTAATTTGGATTAAATTAAGTTTAAAATATCATTATACAGTTTTATTGGGATGTTTTACCGCATCCCGCATACTCTCCAGATCTCGCTCCATCTGATTATTACTTGTTTCTGTCATTAAAAAATTCTCACCACGATAAGCGCTTTAAATTCACCAGCGAAATAAAAGAGCTCCTCGAGGATTATTTCTTGTTCAAAACACAACATTTTTGGAAAGAAGGCATAATGAGGCTTGCTGAGAGATTAAGAAGGTAATATAGCAAAAGGGTTCTTATGTAATAAAATACATAATATATTAAGCAGTAAATATTGTGCATTTATTTCATATTAGAATATGGGAGACCCTAATATTAAATATATTTATATGAAATATATTTTTCAATTTAATTCTTGTTAATGCAAATATGGGCATCAATTGCTGCAAATCTATATTTTGATTCAAAATATTTAAAAATTCGAACGTAATGAAAAAGAAAAAAATTACTGAGCCTATGTGTAGCTAATTATATATTTTATCTTTCAATTTTTTTCTTCTGGGACTAAAAAAAATACAGAAAAAAAAAGGGATTGTCAACACTCCCTACGAATCTCGTCCGCATTAGCTGAAAGTCTTTCTAATGAAATCCATTACCTAAACAAAGTTTTTTTTTAAACCCTTCCTTTTTTATAAAAAAAAAGGAAGATTTAAAAATATTTTCCTCATTTTTTTTCAGCCCATCTGAAGTAAACTCTCCAGCTTTTCAACGGAATTTCGTTCCTGGCTGGAGCTTAATCAGTAAAAGTAGCCGGACTCAATTATGGCAGTGCAAATACGCCACTGTTGTTTTGATAAAACTCCTGTGTTGGTTTTTATTCCTTGATGAAATTTAGGAATCTCTTATAATCTGAAGCACTCTTCTGTAAGTTCCCTTTTAGTGATTTATTTAATTAGTTAATCAGTTAAAATCTACTTGCAGGAAACGGAAATTGAATTTATTTATAAATAAGAGGACAAAATTATCAGATGACTGTAAATAATTTATTCTGAAAGTGTTTCATCTCTGTAATAAGTATATCTTAATCGTTTATTGGAACCAGAATCTGTATTGAAACAAAGTTTGTCAGAAACTTTGGCAAACTCGGAGATAATTAAAAGTAAATATCAAGAAATCACTAATTCCTTAAAAGCTCTATAAGATTAAATAATGGAACTAATTGAAATCCGCATGTCATCTAAATATGCATCCGCTTTATTTTGAATAGATGCGCTTGATCATTAAACATTTATTTTTTTGCTATACTGTGGGTAAACTATTTTAGTTGAAAAATTGAACTCTCCATCGAATATTGATTGTCATAAAGCAATACAGGAAAAAAATTTGTCGTTATGAAAACTTTTTGCAGTTCTAAATTATTTGAATATAGTCTTTTTCTAAATTAGTGTTCTATGTTCGCTTTGACTTAAAGCTAAAAATGTTAACTAGCATACTTGTATATACATCTTTTTTTAACTAATAAGCATTTTACAAAATTTTTTGAATGTAAATGAAATAGCAAAGATCTTTTTTTAAAATTAATTTTACAAAATATGGTAGCGAATTTAGATTAGATTAACTTTAATCAAAACGAATGATTCCAATGTAATCACGCAAAAATACTAAAAATTATACAAAATTCAATTTTTAATTTTATGGACTAATTTTCATGACCAAAAAAAATTAGAAAGTAATTCAAACAATTACATTTATCAAAAGAACTGTTCCTCGTATTGAGAGTAAAAATGCAAGAAGCACTTAAATTATAATCTTTTTTTATCACTTGATATTGAAAGACCTTTTTAACAATTATGTGTGTTCTACTAAATCAAATCTTTTTATTACTTTTGTTTAAAACTTTAAGTCCCATTCGTTTGACTAACTTCGAGTATTCTAGAAATCGTCAAGTAAACCAGGAGATCATAAAAATAAACCAGCATCTCATTTTGTCTCGTACAGGTTTCGATACAAGATAGGAATACTTATACCTTTTCTAGATTTCGGTATTTCTCTTCTCTGTTATATAAAGAACAATCAATGGGTTTTGCTTCACCCTGTTCATATATACATAGAATGGATTTAGTCATTTTTAATAATGGATTTAGTCATTTTTAATAATGGATTTAGTCAAAAAATTAAACGCTCTACAGTTTTGGAATGAAAGTTATTTGAAATTTCTTTTAGAAGCTTGTTTCATTTCTCCGTACATATACATAACAAGGCAGACAGACTATACATATACAGATTTAATCCAAAATATGAGAGATCTATAATTTTGTATTAAGCCTAACTAGTCTTCCTCATGTCATTCTTCAGTTATAAATCCAAAAACATATTTTTCGGACTCGAGCTCTAGATTCCAAAAGGTAAGAAATTTTTTAAATCTCGAGGTGAAATTTTTTTAAGATTAAAAAAAAATTACCTCTTTATATGCTTTGTATATAAGGAAATTGATTCGAAATATTAATCTATCTATTTATATATATAATCCTATTTTTACGATAAAACATGAACGAAATAAAGTCCGCATTTTTATTGCCCGAGGTAAAGATTTACATAGCCCTATCGAGAATCAGAAGATGAATAGCATGCGGAAATAGTTTCATTTGTTCTAAGCATAACCCAAAAAAATTTTTATTCAAATGACTTCCTTATTAAACGCTTTTGTGAAAGTTAAAGTACCCAAAACTTTAAAAAAAATTTCAATGCTTCGCCGTGTAAGGTAATTTTCATGGAAGCAACGATGCTTCTTTTAAATTTATTTTGCAAAACTGAAGAGAAGTTAAAGCTTCTACTTTTTAAAATTAAAATACCGGAAATGGAAGTTTTGAATGCATTTATAAAAAATATATTTTCCACTTAATTTCCTTCTGGAAAAGTTTAATATTTCTTTAATTCTTGTCTGCCAACACAGATTCACTCAGTTCAATTAATTCAGGGGCATTGAAAACGTCTGGAACTTAAATAAGTATCCTAGAACTATGGATAATTCTTGAATTAAAATGATTTAGAATGAGTTCTGAATGGAAGAGATAATGTAAGCTTTAAAGTTTACTGCATATTTGCACACATTTCTCTTATTTAATTTCCAGAAATCCTAATCATCTTCTCATATAAATTACTGACGAATTTTCAAAGAGTAATAGTGAACTACCTAGAATCATTTTGATATTTCTGCGAGTAACGATCAGAAGAATAGATATTCTTTTTGTATTCTTGATTTGCTGCTTCGTCACAATAATCATGCTTCTAATAATGTAATAATCTATGCCATGTCATGCTGTCACAATTAGTGGCAGCCTTATACCTGGTGTAAAGAAAAAAATATAATTACAGTCTAACTCAGCTATCCATTTTAATTGTAATCCAATCATATTTCAATAATTAGATAATTAATAAAAAATGTATTTCTTAAAAAAAGAAATTTTGCTTAAAATATATTAATTTAATAATTACAAAGACCATGTTGTTTACATTCTTGTATTTACAAACTGTTACAAACCTATAATATTTCTTTATTGCATTGAAAAGTTCCATTGATGATGAGAAATAATTGCAGATATGATTAACAAAAGTTGAATGGATTCTAGGTCATTAGCCACGGTCTTGGCGATAATTTAGCAACTTGGCGAAAAATTTGATAATTTTGATGACAAAAACGAAGGCTCTAGAAAGGTGAAAATTTTGGTACTGTCTCTGTTCACAGAGAGTAGGAGAATTTTAATTCGATATCCTGTAGGGAGACTATATAAACAGACGCGGTCACTCTAGGAACAACTCTTTCTTTGGAGTATTGATCAGGGAACGGCATTTTTAGCTGTACTTTAGTAGCTATATTGCAGTTTTCGAATTTCAGATTTTCTATTTGCTCGTGTTGAGAGTTGCGTAAAAGTGCTATTCCGTGTGTTTTTAGTAACTGTTTTATGCTTTGTTTTGCTACATACGTTTCCTTGAGTATCAAAGAGGAATCTGAAAATTTTGTGTGAATGTCAAATACAAAATTTAATATAGTGCGTTGAATGTTTGGTTTCAATACTCACACACAAACATATTCTAAAATTGTGTTTTTCGGAGATAGGGATGACTGAAATGTGGTGATTCATGAATATATTGGAGTCAAATGTTTCACAATTATCATATTTTCTCTTGGATATAATTCTAATTTGAATATCGAAAAATATCTAAAAAAGTATAAAAATATCTAAAAAAGAAAAAAATATGCTTGTTGCATTCATTTAGTAAAGTAGTTCCTTTTTACCTTAAACTGTCTTTCAAACGTGAATATTTAATTGCTTCAGAACAATTTGTATTGATGTTGTGGTCTAAATATAAAGTAGAAAAGCTAATGATATAGAAAAATCCTTATAATATTGATTCGACCAGTGTAGCAGAGGAGACGTCTAGACAGTTTACGTTCATATTTCGTCTGAAAACTTATTCCCAACTTTTTATTCTGCACAAACTCTTACGTTAATATATTTCAGCCTTAATCCAACTATATTTGCTCATAAATAGTCTTTTCTATAAATAAAAAAAACTTATTTATGAGAGAAAAAAGACAATAACAAAACCCCTAAGCAAATAAAATGTAGCCATTCGTTCTAAAATTTGAAATTTTCTTTATCAATCCTTACAAAAAAGAGATAACTTCTAGTCTGAAATGTTGTAACAAGATGATATCTCTGGATTTATTCATCTATCTTTATTTCATTTTTAAAAATTTGTACTTAAATAAATATCCCTGAAGAGATAGCGTTTACATAACCTACGCATAAAAAATACATTTGATATCGTCTCACTTCGCTGAATATAAATACAGAAACTGAAACAAAAAAAATTATTTTATTGAAAAAACTTTTGGAATTTATATTTTGGAAAAAATATTAGAGCAAAAATTTACAGAAATAAAGCTGATATCTTAGAAAGACTTATCTTTTGTAATTTAAAGTGATTAATTATTTTAACAAATAATTGTCATTAATAATATTCGCCAAAACCATTGACGAAGAGCAAATTTCGATTAGTTTATATTGAGAATCTATTTAAAATTCTAAAAAGAACCTGTCCAGGTTAGCATCGTTTATCCAAAAGGTAACTATATACCAAATTTTGTAGCTTTTACTATATAGAAAGTTTTCAGCAATTATTTAGCATGCCTATGACAACACATGCATTTCATGGCAAAATTTATAGGTAGTATGCCAGCCTAAGATATGGTACAAACATTATCACGATAAAATCTTTACCTTATTATATAAATAAGGTAAATTATTATATAATAAGTATTATATAATAAGTAATGGCGAAAATTCGTTGCAATATTTCTGAATTATTTCGGAGTATATAAGAATAAAAAAAAATATTTCATTTAAATTAGAACTAAGCAATAGCTGAAAATTCATTCAAGATTTATGAAATCTTCCTATAATTAAGAAAATTGTTTTTATTTAAAATATGATTAACTAATATTTAAAACCTTATTTTCTTTATAATTTACAACAGTGTCATTTAATCAGATTTTTAATAAAATTATTGAAAATTATATTATACTTAATGATATACCTGGCATTGCTCGGAATTCAAATTCTATCATATAGAAAATTTTACATGGAAGAATTTTGTATAAATTATTATAATACATAAACACATTTTGATTCAGTGTCCGTGGTTCTTAATCATTTTTAATCTCTTGAAAATGAAGTGCATATCAGTTCTTTCTATCAATTTGTTTAATAATTGAATACGTAATTTATTTCTGTATTAGGAAAAGTTGACGGCATTCTTTCTATTGCCTAAAAAAATAAATGTGCTAAGTTTGACTGAAACTGGCCCAGTAGTTTAAAAGGATATGTGCAACATACATAATTACGTAGCCACAATGACCTTTGTTTATATTAAGATGAAAATGCATTTGAAATATTATCTTGCTATATTTATTTTATCCTTGGAATTATGCTTTAAATATTTTCAACTTTGTAACTTCATTCGTGCGGTCGTAGCAGTATAGTATTGAGAAGATGAAGAAATAATTAAAAAATTTAAATGTAATTCGACTTGCTTCACAGCAACAAATATATTTTTAAATATAAATTGAAGTAATTTGGAAAAATTTAATTTTACATAGTCAGAAGGTGAAATATTTAGCAAAGCTATTAAGTAGTTTTTCTTTAAATTTCTATTTATTTGTTGATATTAATTTACGAACATTAGTTCTTACTGAATAAATATGTGTGTGTGTCATTAACAATTTTATTTATCTGGTAAAATTACTGTGGGATTTAATTTAACGAACTTGATAGGAATTTCCTACACAATGTAATTGATACTTTTTATTGCTTTTCTTTTTACAAGGAAATGTTGTATTTGGAAATAATTTTCAAAATGATCATTAAGTTTCATTTCTAAACGTATAGTTTTATCTTTTGTTATTTTCTAAAATAGTTTATTAAATTGTTAGCAATGAATAAGAGGATTAGATGAGCAATTTAATTAACACTTCAATTGATATAAAAACATTTATACAAATTGAAAATAAATGTAATTATTATTACAAGAATTTCGGAATTCTTATTCAAGAAATTATTTAGTGTTACTCATCTGAACGTAATAAAATTTCTCTTAAGTTACTTAAAGTTAATCTTTTGAACGTGATTAAGTTTCCATTTAGGATATTTTTATTATTTTCATTGATAACCATTACAGTAAATATATTCTATTAGGAGAGATATTGATTGTAATTAAATTAAGTCTAACAAGCCCAGCTAAAACCAAAATTCAAATACCGTGGCGAAGTGAATGTAAGTGTAGGAGGAGAAAGTATTTTTGGCTCCATTAATTGTTAATATAAATGATGTTGAAATTTAATATTATTACGAATATGTAATATAATTTTTCCTTTAGTAAATCTCATTGTAAAGAATGGAAAATTTTATGAATATTTCTAAATCAGTGTTTCTAGACCTCAGCTTTGAGAGAAAATTAAAGGTTCTCAAAATTGGAATTTTTATGACATCTGTTAGAAATCGAAATTCTCCGATCCTTTAAGGTTTTTTTTTCTGTGTCACAGAGATTATAGAAAATTAGAGAGACAGAGAGAGCTAAGTAAATCAGTTGTGAATTCTCTCTTTTAAGTCTTTACTAAGAAGTAAGCTCTTCAGATTGAGCATTCTGTGTTGTGCTGCTGGGATTTGTAAAAACAGTAATATTCTGATAGCAAGTAACATTAAATTAGAAGTTCCGTCTTTGTGCACGCTTCGTCTGTATTTTGCTATTTGTGTTTTCATACTTACTTATAGAATAAGGTACTGATATCCATGGATGCTGAATGGATGCCGGTCAATGAATGTTCCCAGGTCTTGATGAAATTTTAGGTTCTCGAAAGTGCTGTAATTTCGGTAATATCTCTGTTAGGTGCTGAAATTCTTAAATCTTCCTAGCAACTCCTGTTTTGAGTTAAGAAGTCTATAAAAACACTTGGGAGAGAAAGAGCTAACCTCAGTCAGTGAGTCGTAAATCCTCTCTTTGGAGGTCTTAGTAGTCTTTTAGTAGAGAAGTAAATTCTCCAGTTATTTTAAACAGAGCACGTTCTTCTGTGCTGCTATTTAATTGGCAATTTTTTAGCTGCTTGTATGATACTGATTTTTCAATTACTGTCTTTGTGCGCACTTCGGATGAATTTTGCTAAGAGAGTTTTCGAACTTTCTTATGGGATAAAGCATTGCTCTCCATTATCAAACTTGTTGGATTTCCCATCATAAACCCATTTAAATAATTTTCAATAATATTATTTTCGTCAGATTTGGTTTAAAACAAAAACTGTACTATTGTTTAATTCCCTTTTACTCTCTAAGACTGCATCCTGGGATGCCTATACCCTTTTATCTCCTTTAAGACTCTAAGCTACTTTACAGTGATGTGAAATATGTGACTTTTTCTGCTACTAACTGCCTTGGAGCATCTAGCCATCTTTTGGGGTTAAAATTCAATTTCGCTCTTACATATGACAGTAAATTGGTTTCCTATAGAATTTTAGAAGAAAATGATAGCTCTAGGTGAAATGGACTATCCCGTAAAGTGCCAATATGCATAGATACACACTCTTTATTATAAGATTTTTTTAGTATAATTTATAGCATTTTTTATTGGTTTCGCTATTCTTTTTATAGTCAAGAGCTTTTCGAAGACATTAAATACATTTTTGTGCACATATTATCATTGTTTTATT
>JAPMOR010021445.1:8657-19964 GCA_026543865.1 Argiope aurantia
TTGATATATGATCACATATCAATTCACATTTGGGATGTTATCAATCACATGCTAACATTTCAAATTCCTTCATTTAAGTCATTGCATTCCTATCGCTTAACGAATTGATTTCCACCTTATTCTTTCGGTTTTGAAGTTACCTAATTAACCTGTACTAAAACAGCTGGGCCTACAGTTTCTTGCATATACTTTCAAATTCGGTGTTAAGTCCATATACCAAATTTCATCTACCTAACTCAAAGAATTTTTGAGTTATCGTGTTCACAGCAGATAGAAATAATTTCGAAGTCGCGGTTTTCGTATTTAGATAGGTTTGAAATATAGAAATTCATCAAAGTTTCGTTTTGAAATTTATAGTACGTTCTCTGTATATGCTTTGTATACGCAAAAGTAAAAATCAACGTTGTGGTTTTATTTATTTTTCTAAATATTGACGATTTTTTTAAACGATGTGTTTGCATGATTTTTAACAATACTTTCTTTTATTCTTATGTAAATTAAATCCTTTTTATTGTTTCTACAAACATATAATATCGAGATTTTCTTGCATAACTGAAAACATAAGATGTAGTTCGCTTATTAATTGCAAGAGAAAGTATTTCATGCCAATGGTGTACAATATTTAAGAAATACTGACTTTTGGCGTGAATTTAGCATTTTTACTGAATCTATCATGTGATCCTTGGCGAGTTATTTGGCAAATAACTCGCCAAGGCATGCGGTTAATAGCTTTCAAAAGTCAAATTTCAGTTTTAGACGCATTTTTTCCCACTGATAGAAGCAAAACTATCACAAAACAACAATTGCAATCACAAAAATTCTATACCATATTTAATATATTTAAGTTGTTGCGTTTTTGAGTTATCGGGTTTACATGCTTCTGAAAGTACAAACCGACAGACGGTCAACTCCATGTTTAATTGAGCTCAAAATTTGACTACTCTATAACCAATCTTTTAAAACTGCATACCGAATTTATCAAATCTAAATTCATGCCAAAAGTTAATATTTCGTATTTCTTGTAAACCAGTGCAATGTATTCACCGCCTTATCCAAAGTCCACCATTTTTTTATCCATCTAGATTTCTCCATTTTGTAATTGTATGTTTACTTATATTCAAATAGCCAAACAGACAGGCTTCCTCTGAAAAGATTTGGTACAAAATTTGATATAAATTTGCAAATTTAATGTAAAGACCAATGTGCAAAATTATATCCGTTTATCTGCTTTAATGAAAGATCATGAACTCAAACTCGTAGAAAATATTAACAGAGTTTCAATGTTGTATTTTCTAATATTCTTTTTTACATATAATAGAATTTTTTTTTATTTATTTCCATACTAAATAATAAAATATCAGAAAAACATGTTTTTGCAGATTTTTGCTTTATATCACCAAGCCTTTCAGTAGCCACTTTGTACCAAGCGGCTCTTTATTTTGTTTGTACTAAATTTATTCTTTCCACACCTTATATTTTGGAAATTATAAAACTGTAGTGTTTTTTCTGTAATATATATATATATATATATATATATATATATATATTTTTGTGTTTTCTAATGTCACTAGTCATAGACGAACCCACTGACTTAGAAGTCAGTGATTTTTAAGCCAATGGTGCGTTTCTTGTTTTTTCAGTAGCGCCATCTAGGGAAAAGAGTACGACTTAGCTACACACACGTCACAAGTCTTTCTAAGGGGCGGACTTCATTCATGCAATTCATTCACTCATCCATAGGCCGAAATTTAGAACTGAATCAGAGAGCGATGACTCCTGATCCAGTACTCCCAGTGGTATTACTCTCGACATGGAGGACTGTGTGATCACGCCAGATTTATACGTGTGGCAGCCACCACATATACGGAGAGTCTTCGACCGATGGGGTTCGAACTCGCAACCAAAGGAAGCGAATCCAACGCCCTACCAACCAGGCTATTGCGATCTGTAAAAAAAAAAGATGCATGCATACATACCTGGTCCATACTTCACTGTGTACCATATCAGAGAGGGAGCAATGCTGTGATGAAATACATGAAGCTTGGAAACTTGAGAACCTTTCTTTCTAAGAACTGCAAAGATCTGAAACGGTATTAAAACAAATTAATTACATGTGAAAAGTGATGTTAGTAAAATTTGGTTTTAAAAATGAATTTTATGAGGTTTCGTCATAGTTTTTTTGAAGCAATAGTCAGTTTTGGCTACATTTCACCAGGCTCATTGTTAATATGACTATAACACAATTTACATATTAAAAAAAACGCGAAAGTATTTTCGACAACTTTCTTATGCATTTTTTGACAACAAACACCTTATTTCCGGCTCTCCTAACTAAACTGTACAACTCCTGATTTTATTCATTCACTCATTAACTATTGACCCGTCCCAACTGGCCGTGCACGTTTAGTTTAGTTATATTAATGTCCCATTTTAAAGCAGCACCAGGGCTATTTTAGGACACCCTCGTAATTTTTAACCGCGGTCGGATGACGACGATGGTACCTCAGCTGGCATCCCCTCTCCAAACTTTTCTACAACACACCAACGAGAGGACGTTTGATCCCGACGGATTTAATGAGCAGGTTAATGTATATACGGGTTCTTTGAGACATAACATAGCGAGGATAAAAGGAAGAGTTGCGGGAATTCACGTCATTCTGCAAGAATTCGCCCGTCTATGTCATTATCACTACGTGAACGTGCCTTATTAGTCAAGCTGTTTTATCAGTGGGATGAAAATGGCAGTTCTTCTCTTCGTGAATACCAGCGGTTAAAACAGTTACATAGAGGACCGATGACCATAACTAACTTAGGAAGAATGGTTGAAATATTTGAAAAAACAGGAATTCTTGATGTGCAATCAGGCCGATCACGTAAAGGTATCGAGAAGAACAAGTTGAAGAAGTTGCAACTGCTGTTATGGATCAGGCGATAGCTAATGAGCAGGGTACCAGCAGTGTACGTTCAATATCAAGGCAAATAGATATCTCATTTTCGACTGTGCAGAAGACATTGCGTAAGATTCTGAAATTTTATCCGTGTAAGATAACACTTATTCAAGAATTTCTACCCGATTTGAGATTTTCGGTTGGATTGGAAGTGGATGACAAATGGTCATGGAGGATATTACGTAGCGATGAAATTCTCTTTCATGAGAAAAGATCATATAACGTTAAATGTCAGACGAATCAATGCCAATATGCTGCGACCCACCATCGGAAACCTCGTGCATTATATTTTAAAGTTTATCCTCGTGTAACGTTTTTCATTGGTATTTGGTGTATTGTTATTTACTGTTTCCATTGGTAGTTATGTATTATTTTTTCACTCATTATGCGCTTGTAGCGCAAGGATTTCCCTTATCGAGGTTTTTTGGTATTAATTTTTTTTGTCGACAAATCGAAACCGCATACTTTAATGTGTATGGTGGCCAAATTTTGTTATATTTCGTCCAGTACATAACATGCTACAGGGCTCCTGCTATTTCTTGATCACCCTGCATATATATATAGCGTTAATGTAAGTAATACAGAAATGTGATAAACAATCATACAGATTCATTGAGAACCTTTACATATGCTCTGAATTCAACGCTTTGTTAATTAAGGAAGCTAGAAAGTATTATTAGAAATGTTCTGGAGATAGTTCAAGGTGTCAGCACATTACAAGATGTCAATTACAACCCAATCAGTCAAAGAGAAGATTATATAAAAGAAATTAGGCTTCAAATAAAGTGCATAACAATGCGCAAAAATAGACTTAACAGTCACCTACAAAAATTAATGCTCATGCTTCCCAAAAACATAATAAATATCTCATAAAAATAGTCTTTGTATTATCTTAAAACTCGAAAAAAAATTATCTTTTTAATGATATCAGTTTTTCATTTCTGTACAATTTTTATCATACTTTTTATAATATTTTTAATTTTAATTTGTCACATTATCTTTAACAATGTCTTTAAATACTTTCATGGAATTCAAACTCATCTATTAAAACATTCAATAGCGTGTTTTTGTCAATAATTAACTCTGTAGTAGGATTTTCACTTCCGTTTTTATTCCGTAATATTTGCGCTTTTTATTTTCTCGCATACATAGTATAGAGAAGACATATTAGACATAAGTTCCGAACTCGATATTTTGACGATAGTTTAGTTTAGTTTAGTTATATTAACGTCCCGTTTTGAAGCAACACTAGGGCTATTTTGGGACGGACCTCGTAATTTTGAACCGCGGTCAGATGACGAGGACGACACCTGAGCTGGTACCCCCCTCTCCACACCACCCCACACCAGCGGGAGGACGTTTGGTCAGGACGGATTTAACGTGCAACAGACCCCCTTACACGACGGTTCTTCGGTGGAATCGGGTCTCCAACCTGAAACCCTCCGGTTCCGTAGCCGAGACCTTACCACCAGGCCACCGCGGCCCCGATATTTTGACGAATCTCCACCTTTTAGACTTAAATAAGGTCGAAAAACACATTTTTGGAAAATGTCCGTCTGTCCTGCCCTTCTGACAAACATAGCTCAAAAGCGTTTTGAGTTAGTCGGATGAAATTTATACATGGGTTTACACAAATTTAGAGATTTTTATCCAGTTTTGAATAAAATCTGTTCAGAATTCCGTGTATCCGGCTGCTCGAATATAATTTAACGCGATAACTAAAAAACCAAGAGAGCTAGATAAATAAGATTGGGTACACATATTTAACATCTATAGTGTACCCAGCTGTCAACTTTTGAGCTTAATCGAACTAAGGGTTGGCTGTCTTACAGTCTGTACTTTCAGAAACCTGTAAACGCGTTAACTCAAAAACGTTATGACTTGAATATATAAATTCTTTATTTGGGATTTGTAACGACGAGTGCAGTTTTTGAGTCAAATTTTTGTTTCAATTGGTTGCGAAAAACGCGTTTAAAATACGAATTCGGTTTTTGTATGCTATTAACGCTTGTCATGGATTTAAACGTCAAAAAAATCGCCAATGATCAGACGACAAATTCAGTAAAAATCTTAAATTCCTGCCAAAGTTTAATACTTCGTAGCTATTGCATCTTTATTAGAGAGTATGCGAGAAAGTTTAGAGGAGACTAATCCCCCTAATTATTTTTCAGGAATGTGAATTTAATTAGATTTATGTCTTTCAATCGTATCAAAATAATGGGTGAAATATTAAAAAAAAAACTGTATTCCATAAATTAATTAACGCCCTAAAGAATCAATAATTCTGAGAACAAACTGATCGTCAAAGGCAGCTAGTAATATCAAAATAGCCTATTAGGGTTTAATTTTTTGGCAATTAATTGCTCAAATGCAGTTAATAGATAAATACAAAAAAAAACGAATATTATTTTGAATATCATTTTCTTGACTTAATGAAATCAAAATTTGACACAGAACTAGAATTGGGATTAAAAAAAAACCCTCACAGAATAAATTTTATAATATAATTTCATTACATTTTTACGTTATCGCGTTTACAAGTTTGCGAAAGTGCAGACTGACAGGTCAATGGTCAATGGTCAATCCCTCATTGGGGTAATGTTCAAATTTGATACTATCTGACTCTTAAGATTATAAAGCTATGTATCAAATTTTATCCCTCAAACTTTCTTTATTTTGTAGTTATCGGTCTAATAATCAGTTAACCAGTGAGATAGATTTCCTTATAATGTAATTCGTTCAAAATTTGATAGAAATCTATAACTTCAGAGCAGATACCTTCCCATCAAATTTTATACATCTAATTCAAAGCGTTTCAGAGTTCACAGACAGCTCTGAAGATAATTTCAAAAATGTGTTTTTCGGATTCAAGATCTGAAATGCGGTGATTCGTCAAAATTTCGGATTCTAATCTGTTGAAAATTAAATACCTTATTCTTAATATACTTCGTATGCGAGAGAGTGAAAATCAAGTATGAGGTTTTGACACCGTCCGTCAACCGATTAGATCCAAATTTTAATACATATAATCAATTTATATCGTACAGAGTCCTGGTCTAGGGGTAGCGCGTCTTCCACGTGATCTGAGCGACCAGGGCTCGAGTCCTGGTTCGGGCATAGTTGTTCTTTCCCCTGTATTCTATCTGTGAGTTATATGAAAGAACCCCTCCCCCTTGTAAAAAAGGGTTGTGCAAGCGAGTGTGTGTGTCTATAAGCCAGACTTCTGCCATCGGGTGCTCAGGGGCCTTTACCCTCAGAAGCTACTGCGCCCCTCTGTAACCGATCTGTTAAGCTTGGTTTGAAATGGTGTTCAAACAGAAGGGGATAAGCAACAACAGCATAATTACCACAAAACTACGCATTAAATTTAGTTTAATTAATTAATTACACATACACACAAATAAACTGGCACTCTTTGAAAGTACGATTAATCAATATGATTAATCAATAATTAATCAATAATGAAGTGTGTATGTGTTGATTCTACACAGGCCAGACCATCTGGCTTTGGTCTGCCAAACTTGACACATATATACTTTGGAAGACAGAAATATGCATCTGGAATGACAATTTTGAAATTTTAATTAATTAAAAGTTAGGCAAAATGTTTGCATTTTTCCACGATATCTACCAAAAATATTACAGCATGAAAATTATCTTTGCACCATTTAAAAAAAATTTACCAAATTTCAATGAGTTTAAAATAATAATAATAGAAATTTTTGTTGAAATTTGTCAATTTTTTAAAAAAAAAACATTTTTTGTTTGAATTCCAACAGTAGATTACATTAACGCCCTGAAATTCAAACATTTTTGTGTCCATTTT
Source organism: Argiope aurantia (assembly GCA_026543865.1). NCBI lineage: Eukaryota > Metazoa > Arthropoda > Arachnida > Araneae > Araneidae > Argiope > Argiope aurantia. Next base: position 15,432 of record JAPMOR010021445.1, read on the forward strand.
TTATCAAGTATTTAATCTCGTGATTTTCTTCCAGTATTAAAAGTTAATAAGTAATATAAAAAAAAAATTTCAGTCAAATCCTACATAGGTCAACATTTTTTTTTTATATTTCAGTTACTTTTTATTAAGTAACTAGCCGCTTTGGCGACCAGCCGGTTCGCCAGTATTACCGCTAGCTACAATTTTCAATTAAATATTTAAAGTAACTGGCCTCTTAATAGATTCTCAAACAAAACATTTTTAATCTTCCAATTTTGATAGTCATACCAAACTTATACTGTTGTTTAGATCGTTTCGTTCAATTTACTATATATATTTTGCTAATTTGTTGTCATTTCCGGTAAAACTTCAATTTAAACTGGAAATGATGAAATTGCAATTAATATTAAGATATTTTTTAATAAAACCAAGCGTTTTATTTTATTTATCATCTTTATTGTTATTTATTTATTATTATTATTATTGAATATGAGTATTGCAAACAGAATAGCTCGGTATTTAAGTCTTATGTGAACTACAAAATATTTTTCATAATTTATGTAATATCTCAAACAATAATTCAACAAAAATTTCTCAGATTCAGCATAAAATTCAGTTTTTAGTTTTGCTTTCAAAAGGATTGAAATGAAATCAATAATAATATTTTGTTCCGGCCTATAAATATATTCCAAAAATTATGAAGTCTAAATCTAATGCAGTAAGGTAACAAATTATCAGAAATATTCTGGATACACCAAATTTTAAATAAATGATTGAATGTTTCTATTTTCCACGATCAACTAAGACTTATTTATGAAGTTTTGAATGTTAAAAATTTAGAAAAACTGAACATTTTCATTATCTTAGGCCAATTAATCTTGAGAAACCTGCGCGCTGATTGGCGTATTTTCTTTGAAACGATCGATGGAAAATCTAAAATTATCCTTTTTATATTGAATAGTGATATTCAAATTTTCATAAATCAGTCAGTTTAATAGATTGATTTAGTTGATTGGAAATTAACTCTTTTTATTTAAAATATTAGTGTTTCAAAAACATTTTGTTATTCGTGATTTTCACAGCAGAAGTTTTATGTAAAATCAAAATTTCGCTATTTATTAGGGCATTTACTAAATCAAGTTACATAAAATATAATCATTTTCCATTTAGACCATTTTAGCAGATCTGTGTCTTACTAAAGGTTTACAAATTAGCTGTGTGGCCCTGATTTGAATGGATATCCTGTTCATATTAAACAAACCTTGCCTTAAAATAAAACTGATTTATTGGATTAATAATATAGAAAGTGTAAAAGATCATAAAATAATTTTTCTTGAATTTATTTTTTAGAAAAAATGATATTTCATATTTGTTTCATTTCCTACAGACACGTGCCGAAAATTATATTTTTGCAGATTTCATTTCCAAAAAGATTTAATTTATTCTTAATTGGAGCTTTAATCAATGTGATGGCAACACTTTGAAAAAAGCTAATTTTTTCCCATGAATGCGAAACGTGCTCGTGCAGCTTAAATTTATTTTTATTTTGTACGAAAAAAATTGTTGAAAAATATAGTTAAAATATTTATTTGAAAATTCATTAAAAATAGAAATTTAATTTTAAGGTTTAAACATTGGTATCATTTAAAAGATAAATTTTTGATCTTTAACTTCATGTAAAAATCTTTTTTGTGCGGTAATATTTTCGGAAGTTACTGCAGAAACGCGCCAAAATTTCGCTAAATTTTTAAATAAATAAAATTCTAATTAAAAATTCGAAAAAATAACCCCCAGGTGCACATTCCTGACCTCCAAGGTATACACGTGCCAAATGTGGTAGCTGTAGGTTGAATGGTCTGGCCTGTAGAGCGCCAACACACACATACACACATTGAGCTTTATTATAAGTATAGATTACAATTAATATAAATATGTATATACATATGACAGAATTACAATATAAAGTGGCAAAATGAAGCGTGGAGACCATTTGGCGACATAGCAACGGGTTTGGCGACTTTGGTGACCAAATAGAAATTACTGGACAAATTAAATTAATTAATTAATATTTTAAAAAAAGACTGTATTAACATCAAGTGTCATCCACTGCAAGTTAAAAAAAATTTATTTGAACTTAAGTGGGTGAATAAAAAGTATTTTATTAACGATTGAAAATTTGAACAAGACATATATAGAGAGAGTGTGAGCTAATACTAGGAATTGAAACAAGTAATATATAAAACAAAAATTTTTAAGTCAATTCCTACTTAGGGTAACAATTTGTTTAGCTATTTTTTATTTAATAATTACCAAATTGATGACAAACTAGGCGACATGGCGACTGATTGGCAACTTTGGCGACCAAATAGAAATTACTGGACAAAATTAATTAATTAATATTTGAAAAAAACTGTATTAACATCAAGTGTCATCCACTACAATTTTAAAAAAATGTACTTGAACTTGAGTGGATGAATAAAAAGTATTTCATTAACGATTGAAAATTTGAACAAGACATATATACAGAGACAGAGTGTGAGGTAATATTAGGAATTGAAAAAGAAGTTCTTTTTAATATCTGTATAGTTTACGAGACGTTTAAAAGATGAAATTACATTGTCACGAAATTTAGAAAATAGATGAATCGGATATATTTATGCTTTTAATAGTGCTATGGTCTCACGGGACTGTTTCCATTAGTTCTCGTGCATAGGAAAAGCAAGACAATATAGGCAATGATGTCTAACAATTTGGCAATATCATGGAGATGAAGTTATTTGTAAGTTATTTAACTAAAAACAAATATGATCAATATTACTGGGGACCAGCTGGTCGACTGAGGTTGCTAGTTATTGAATATGAATTTACATTTCCAATGCTAAAATTGGGCATCAAATTTCCTCCATTAAAATCTTTGCATTTGTGAACAATCATGTTGAATGTACAACCTCTCTTCAACAAATTTCATACCAAATTCGATAGCAATATTTTGACAAATTTTATGTTAAAACCGAACCAAGCCAAATTTCATTTATCTTGCTCAATGTGTTTTTGTATTACCGTGTTCGTAGAAGGCTGACAAACAAGTTTTTGAACCTTATTTTTGATTTTCAGTCGTGAAAAATTGTAAAAATTTCACTGTTCATTCTTCTAACGATTATTATATTTTTTAATTTTTTTTTCATATATTCGGTATACAGGAAACAAAGTATAAACAAGAATCTTGAAATCTGCAACAACATTTAAGAATAAAATAATCTGTAACAAATATGTCCTAGGAAGTAGTCTCCCCGGAACTTTCTCACACACTTCCTAGAGGTGCTTTCTTATTCATTGCATAAAAATTGAAAACTTTTGGCGAGACCGTGAGCATCTAGAGATCTCAGATTTTTATTTTCAGCATCTCACACATGAATTTTTTTTTTTTTTGCTTCATTGTGCACGGAAAACTTAACATGCATTTTCGATCCATTGAAACCAAAATTTGATTTAGAGCTTTTATTTTAGTAATAAAATCCTATAATAAATTTCATTAAACAAATCACATTCCGTTTGTCTTAACACCTTACCTCTATGCCCTGATTTTTAGTTCCTAGGATAGTAAGAATCTGAGTATTCGTGCTTTTCAATTCCCTGTTTAAAGTCTACCATCTCTATTAAAGAATATATGAGTTGTTTCTAGAGCAACTTCTTTCCCTGACTTAAATCGCTGTTCATATTGAACAAGAAAAAGTTTTAAATCCTATAGCTTAAGTCAATAGTATATTTGATAATAGTTTTTTTTTAAAAAATGACTTACCACGTTTTTAAAACGAATTAAAAAGCATGAAATATTTTTTCCATGCACCATGCAAATTTATAATTCCAAAAATATTATCTTGTTCGAGATTACACATTTTTAAAAAAAAGTCACAACAGACAGACAAAAATAAAAAGACAAACAAAAAAATCTATTAAATATGGCCATGTCATCCAGTTCTAAACTGTGTAGTGAAAGCTTATAAACCAGTTAACAGCTACACGGGCAATTGCTTTTGTATTGTGGTCATGCTAAAGGGCTGCGAACCACAAAGTCCCAGGTTCTATCCTCACTCATCACAATCCGCTACATCGGTGACCTCGGACGATGATCCTTCAACTTTCGTACAGCTATTCTGGCGCCATCTACCCACAGCAAACCAAAGTCGTCAGATTCACTTGACGCAGTAATACAAAAGCTGTCATACTCACTTTACCCAGCATCAGCAACCACACACGCTCGCCATAAAGCTTGACATTACTCAAATGGGTACAGGCACATTAGACTCAACGGCCATATCGTTCGACTCACTGGAGAGAGAGTCTGTAGTGAAATCTTATAAGCCAGTTAACAGCTAAGCTACACGGGCAATTGCTTTTGTATTGTGGACATGTTACTCGGCTGCGAATCACATGGTCCTAGGTTCTATCCTCACTCATACCAATCCGCCACAACTGTATTTAAAGTTTCAAATCTCTAGTTTATTGGAAAGTTAGTTTAAGTTAGTAGATTATCTATTGTAACATTTGTACCAA
>JAPMOR010021450.1:12080-33366 GCA_026543865.1 Argiope aurantia
TCATATTCAATAATAATAATAATAAATAAATAACAATAAAGATGATAAATAAAATAAAACGCTTGGTTTTATTAAAAATATATTTATATTAATTGCAATTTCATCATTTCTACTTTAAATTAAAGTTGAAGTTTTATCGGAAATAACAACAAATTAGCAAAACATATATAGTAAATTGAACGAAACGATCTAAACAACAGTATAAGTTTGGTATGACTAACAAAATTTGAAAATTAAAAATGTTTTGTTTGAGAATCTATTAAGAGACCATTTACTTAAAATATTTAATTGAAAATTGTAGCGAGCGGTAATACTGGCGAACCGGCTAGTCGCCAAAGACGGCTAGTATAATAATAAAATTGAGATGTCAGTATTCGTTTATTCTAAAAGGAAAAGCAGAAAATGCATCTGTTTCTCTGCGATATACGATATTTGTGAAGTTTCCTTTTTTCTAAATAATTAATTCTAAAGATATCTAACAAAGAAAAGTTAAACAAATTAGTGGTTTTCATTCAGTTGCTAATAATAAATTTTGGAATAATTATGGCGCTAAATATATACGATTTTAAAAAAGCAGTCGTCATTTAATAATTTTAAATTATTTGTTTTACATTTTTTTTACATTATGAAGTACTGTAACTTAATTTCAAAACTTAATTCATATCAGTCTCTTGTTATAAGCAAGACTCGAACTATCTTTGTTGTCTTTTCAAAGTTTTCATTTGTGTGTTTTCCACAATGATAAAATTATTATAAAAATATAGCTTTTTTCTAAGCATTAAGATATAATTTTTCTTCATTAATCTATGCATGTGTTTACTAACATGACAGCTATGAAGTAATCTAAATTAATATGAAATATAATTGGAATATTCTTATTTATGTTAAAATAATCATAAAAAACGGAACATAGTCTATTAATTGACATAATATTAAATAAGTTCGCAAAAAGTATTATGTAATTTCAATTCAAATTGAAAAGATTTTGATGTATTTTTTTATATTGTTGTCCAAATGATGACAACAAAATTTGATTTTTATCAGAAAGTAAATTATGGCTTAAAAACTTTAAATCCTATAAATGCGGTGCACAAAAAGATACAGAAGAAAAACAGTACATAAAAGATTTCTGAAAAAAGTGATAATAAACACATTCGATTCTCTCCTCTCTTCAGAGAAAATATGACAGCAAGCGTCTTCAAAGTTGTCCTTCATTAATTTATTTACCCAGAAAGGCGATAATCTATCTTACTGCCGGAGTTTCTGCAAATTTTCTTTCCGAAATGAAATAACCCTTTCTACGACTTGAACTGCTGATAAATAATGGAAATAAACATTGGGAGTCCATACATAATCACAAGATGTCGTATTGGTACTAAGTGTCTTTAAATTTAATAATTTTATTTCGAACTCTTATGTTTTTCCATTGCATGTCAAATATTTAAAAAAAATGGAATAACAATTTATATCATGTGGCCTTAAGAAAGTAGATTAATTAAGTTGATCATGATAACATAAAATATTTATATTGGATAGTATAATATGAATTCACATTGATTGAACTGTAAGAAAATTTTAAAAGTATTTTGTTTTAATCAAGAAATGAGAAATAGTAGTATAGATGGTATATATGGGGAAAATGGATGTGTCTTATTTGAATTTTTAGATGGCAATGTTTATTCTTCTTTCAGGATATGTACTTTAAGGTATATCAAAATCCTCGTGGTGAATTTATTGTAAAATATTAATTTTGAATCTTTTTATAAAATGTTTAGAAGGATAATCTTTAAAACTAAAATATACTAGTTAAAGGCAAATTTTAATTGGAAGAAATATAATATATTGGGTAAAGAAAAAGTATAAAGAAAAAGCGTCTAGTTAAAAAAAAATTACTTAATCAGTTTTTAAAATCCTTCTGATAATTAAAATATGTGTTATTTAGTACCTTAAGAAGAAATAAATAAATTGTGTATATCTCAAAACAATTAATATGGAATGCAGCTGATAAGGTGAATAAAGTGAAATGGCAATTATGAAACATCAAAATAATTATAAATTCAGTCTAAATTAGAGAGATTTAATATATTGAAAACAAAGCCCATTTTAGAAACGTCAGAAAATTTTAAAAATAATTATACCAATTTCGTGCAAATGTATGCACTAGATTTTAATAATTATGATTTAATAGTAATGTTTAATAATGCGTGAATTAAAAAGCTGCATTCTTTTTTATACGTAGAACAAAAACTTTTATCGAACATTACTATCAGTGCCTGAGAATGATGTCAATTGCCGGTATAAGTGAGAAAATATAATATTCGTCGTTTGTTTCGTCTTTCAACGATGCATTTGATCTGTATCGACTTTTATCGACTATTATCGACTTCTGCCGAATTTCATGTTTCCAATGTCAAAGAAATTAGGCATCGCGTACATGAAATATAGTATACTACAAAATAAAGCAAACTAGTTCTTTTGAGAAACAGGATGACCAAAATAGCAATCACCTGATTGCAATTGGGTCAATGTAATGATATTTTAAGAAAACCAAAAATGTATTGATTAATATTATCGAATATTATCAGAGTTTCTTAAAAGCAAATGGATCAGAACTATTTCCAGCCAAAAATAATAAAATGGCATTATTTATCAAAGTTTCCTAATAATCTTTAAAAAAGGAAGCCTCTTATATGATGCTTTGATTTTTCTTCTTCTTTATGAAAAATCAGAACAAAATTAACGTGATGTTTCTGCTTATTGATGGTATCTGATGTTTCAGAAACTGGCCGATCCATAAATGGTGGACCACTTTGTTAATATACTTTCTCTTTCTATGAATCTCCCGATTTCCGCTGCTAAAGAAATGTGAAGTCTTTTCACTTAATGTAATAGTCGGTTAACAGTGTTCCTTAAAAGCAAGTGGAAATAATTTTTTCCCGTCAAAGATAAAGTGACTTCATTTATCAAAGTTTTATCTGCCAAGTGAGGTGATTGTGTTTATTTATAGTTTTGTAGCACGGTGAAACATTTTAGAAAGGATTTCTTGTCGAAATAAAGTAAAATGCTAATACGAGTAAAAAATAAAAAAAAAATAAAAATGTTGGCTGCTCCTGATGCTGTTATTCATAAGACCTGCCTAGAACTTTCATATTTTATGCTGAATTTATTTTAGCATAAAATATGAAAGGATCCCTTGAATTTTTTAGAGAAAAAGTATATTTTGTATTTTTTATAGAAAGGTTGATTTAAGGAACTCATGAATAAGGATTTTTAAATTATTATTGGATATTTTTCTGACTGAAGATACTATCCTGCAAGCGTTAAAAAAGAAATACATATATGAAAAGAGGAAAACGATAATATGATTGAAATTAATTTTTTTTAAAGTTAAAAATTCATTATTACTCGTAGTAAAATTAAAATCCATGAGGTATTTTTTCCCTGATAAAATTCAGATTGCCTTATATTTATGTCAAAAAGTCCAGTGTATCAAAATCCATGGTGATTCGGCGTGCATGAAAACAGAATAGAATTGTCTCTCCTATAAGAGCGGCTAATTGTTAATTATCTTTCGCCGTCAGATTTCAGTTATGTCTCCAAAAATGATCAGGGTAAATTATCAACTAAAAATTATTTAAAAAAGTAATCTACATAACTAAAATTATTCTGTTTTGTAATTATTCGGCAAAACCTCAATGATTTTTAGCCCTGTATCATGTAAGATACAACTTACATTCTTACAGTTCCGATGGTCCTCCGTGAAAAGTGTATTTAGTCATTCGATAGGATTTTCTTTCACACATTGTGATATATTGTTTCGAAAGTAGTAAAGATTCGTAAAAAATGCATAAATTCTTGTCATAAATACTGCAAATTAAACATCACTAAGTGTAGTAAACGAGTAAATATATTCCTCGTTATGGTAGAGCAACACAAAAATTTAAAATCACGCACTTGCGCTTCCTATGGCCAAAATTATCAGAAATTTTCGATGACCGATCTCAAAGTCATGCAAAAAAAAAAAATGATAAAATAATAAAATTCCTTAAATCGGTTTAAGATACAAGGCATGCTCTTGTTGATTTTGCAGAACTTAGATAATGAAAGCGGCAGAAAAAGGAGCAGAATATGCAATAGAGGAATATAAACGCTCTTTTACAGTTGGATTAAAACTATATGCAAAAAGATGAAAACTTTACGAATATTTGAATATACTTAACTTCAAATAACTACTTATATATTTTGGTGTACTTACTTCACTTGAAATAACAGGATTTTAAAGCAGTTTTAAAAGCAGCAATTAGATATTGTTGCGTAATTTCTTTACCGGGGTTCGTTTGGATAGTGGAAGTTATATGGTGTGGAGAACGCTCAATAATCAGGCGGCAATGGAAAAAGAAAAAACGACGTTTATTTACACGAAGACACACAGGACAGTACAAAGCGACAACTATATACAGCACAGAAGACGATTATCTTCACCCGAGACGTGTAGCATACAACAGCATACACAACAGCATACAACCAGAATCTACCGCAGACAGTAGCGCACAGCTCAGTTCAGCACTAGCTTGCCTCAGTCGCTTCCGACTCCTCCGTCTTCTACTTCTCCGACTCTGGCTCGGATTACTGACTTCGTCGACTTGACTCCGCTGCTCTCGAACTCGGACCACTGGCTTTTCCGCTCCGTCTTCGGACTACTCCGTCGTCTCTCACTACTGGCTTCGTCGTCTCCCTTGGCAGCGGCGTCCGCTTCCTTTTATAGGTCTCAGGAGGCGGGGCTAGAGTCCTCTCAACCAATCAGAAACGTTCGAGGCGTATCTCGGTTCCTACTGGACGGATCGGGAAAATTCTCGAAGTTTCGGGTATTATCTATTTTGGCGCCAAAGTCGCCAAATTCGTCGCCAAGTCGCCAAAGGGTCGCCAAGTTTGTCGCCAAGCTCTGGGACCTCCGACGCGCTAGTCCCATTCAGATGACTGTAAAACTTTCTTTCTATTGATGGAACAAACTATGCTGGGAAGCCGAATTGCAGGTTTGTAACAATATATTTTAGAGCATAATATAAATTAATTTTGTGATTATTAAATGATTTAAGCATTAATATAAAGAAGCTATATTTATGTTTAAATCTATAGTTTTCTATACGTTGCAAATAATTAGGCATTAATATCAAGCTTATTGGATATTGTTAATTTAATGAGATTTAAATTAAAATTCACCCAAAAATTAAAAATATATTTTTTAATATTTATGGTTATGATAATTGTAAAATTGTAGATCAAGATTATTATTAATAAATATTGTTTTTTCTTTAAATGTCTGCAGTTTTATTACGAATTATCGCATTTTTTTGTCATGGATTCCGAGGGACGATGATAAATAGTTTACATGATATTTTTTTTAATAAGTTAAAATAATTTATATTTATTACAATACAGAAAATATTTAAGCTAAAATAATCAAAGCGAATTTTAAAATTCTAAGAAGAATATGCAACAATTAATAGATAGAAGTCAATTTTTTTTCTGGCAGTCATTGAAATCTTTTCTTCTCAATAAGTCATCAATGCTCCATAACATTTCACCTCAAATCGAATTCTAAAACCTTACCACTTTCAGAATAAAGAAACTAATTATTTTTCCCTGCAATGGTTCTCCTCATGAAAGGTTGTTTGCACTTCATTTATTGCTTTATTTCTTTTACACCCTTACTCTAAATCTGAAATAAAAAAGAAATATACCTCTTCTATAGATGAAGCCCAATTGACAAAAAGGAAAAAAAGTGTTTTTCGATGTCGAAAGCAGAGAATTTTTTTTTTCAAAACCATAAATAAGCGTCATCAATCTCGCGCTACTTCACTTTTTTTATTGCCAATACTCTGACATTTTCTCTTTTATCCATATTTTTTGTAATGCCTATTCACAATTTAAATAGATCTATCAACCATGACTCGACAGATGATTTATTAATGTTGTTCTGTGTAACGTTAACATAAAAAAAATAAGAGAAATACTCATCGGAAAATAAAGTAACTGTCGTCTCTTTTGATGACAAATAAATGTAAAGTTCAGCGTGATGATAGTCGTTGTGACTCCCAATAGATATTCTGTCTGATGCAAGTAATTCCGCATTCTTTGTTCGGTAAAAAGTCAGTAATTGAACTGATTTAAGACTTAGAAACATATCCTTTAATGAAAAAAGATATAAATTCATCAAATTTATTATTTATATAGTAAATTTGAGGAATTGTCTACATAAAATAAATACATGTATTTTTTATGTAACTGATTATTTATTTAGTACATAATTATTTAGTACATTTATTTAGTATATTATTACATTTGGTGTATTTATTTAGCACATTTATTTATATCATAAATTTGTCGTAAAATGTATTCGAGCGTTTTGGACTTCTAAAAAATAATAAATTGAAATGAAATAATTTGATTTTCTAGAATTTCAATTGAATTTCGACAGTTGTGTTGCAGGAAACCCAGGCACACTTTTTATGGAAGAAATTCGAATCATATAGAATTTGAGAATGAAATAATTTGTTATTTTTCTTTAAATCAGTGATATTTCGTCATGATCATATTAATAGGAATCTCGAAAGAGTTTAGATCTGGGAAGCATGTTAAAACATAACTTTGAAATTAAACGTATTTTTAATCATGTTAGACTTTTTTTGGATTCTTTCAGAAAATTTAAATATTTTTTATACGAAAGGAAAATATTCACATAGTAAAAATGGCCTAAGAATATTTGTCAAGTTTATATAATTATTTTTTTAGGAAATAAATTTGTTACTTTTAATATATTCGTATTAAACATTTTTAAAAAATGTGATATTCACCATAAAATTTAACCATGCTTATTATAAAGGTTTTTTTTTAAATTGAGAATAATGAATTTTAAATAAATTTAAAATAAAACAATCATACTTAATTTTAAATGGAATCATATATATTTAAGCAATACAAAAAGTAAATATTGTTTAATTTTTTATTGCCATATAATAACATATATTTGAATTGGTCAGACATTTTTAAAACCTTAGCATCCTAATAAAAGATTCTCTTAATTCAATTCTGCTGGAATAATGAGATATTTAATTCCTTCTTCTTTTTACTTTCACATTTGCAAATTATTTCCTTATTCTTTATCATCGTTTCATGCTTTGTAATGCTTATGAAATCCGGCCGATAAAAAAAAGGATTTTCCTTATCTATTTATGAAGAGTAAATTCGAAATTATGTTTCATTTGTCTTTTGACTTCATTTATATTTTTTATTTATATATATTTTTCTTTTATTTTATCAGTTAGTGTTCAGAAGCAATTAAATATACTTTTATATATATATATATATATATATATATATATATATATATATATATATACACTTAAAGATGCTAAAAGATTTTCATCTTTTGCCTTTTCATTATATCTTTGCTTACACTTATAAATTAAGTTTTATTCTTTTTCTATAAATAAAATACAATTGACAAGAAATGTCTTTCATTCGGAACTAAGTGAAGATGCAGAAATGTTTATCATTGTCTCATTTTATCACTTCTTATCCCTTGTTCCAAATGGGAATAAGATATCCAAAAGAATTTTGGATATCTTATTCTTTACATTTTATTTTTTTCTTATCTTTTCACTTTGTAATTAAATTAGTGATTTTTCTACCATGACATGATGGAAGATTTGTTAATCCTTTCTCCTATCCAATTTATATGCTATAAAATAGAGACGAAATAAAATTCTTCTGTCTGAGTGAGACATTAACTATCTTGAATACTATGATTCGTTCATTGGTTATTTAGTTATAGTAAAATCTGTCTGTCTATCATAGAATGATTCATTGGTATAGTCTAATTTCAAAATTAGATCTTTCAACATATTATACACCAAATGAAATAATAAAATCACCTGAATTAAAATAAGAAAGGCATTTATATGTAGAGACTTATATTTTTAAAGGAACTAATTTTCAGCTTTTTGAAATAAAAGGAAGTATTTCCTTTTTATGAACCCTTAATAAAATTAACAATATTTTAAAAGTGTACTTAAATCAGATAAAATATTTGCGAATTTCACAAGCAAGAATAATTTCGACGTAAAATACACTAGGGATGATTTTCATTCTCATTATATTAGTGATTCAATAATTTTTGGAATAAATTAATGTTGAAAGTTTCATATGATTGTCAAGACTTTGAGATTACATAATTATCATTACGAATAATAATGAAGTTGGAGTAAAGTGAAAGAACCTAAACATGTTATATAATGGAAAGTAACTCTTCATTCAACAAAATAACACGAGTTTCACGTAGATAATACACAGTTGATACATGCACAAAAGCTGTTCTTGTCGAAACTGACACTAAAAAGATTTTTATTTTAATAAATTTTTGATGCGAAAACAGTAAGAGCTTTTGCTTAGATGGTATAGTTGCAGCTCGCTTAGTGAACAGAAATCTAACGAGAGAATTAATGCCTGTGAGAAAGCCCACTTTTAATAATTTCACAGCAGCGTATGTGTTATTTTTTCAGAACAATCTTAAGATTTCGGCTCCCAACAGATTTAGAGTCTAACTTCGTACATTTTCCAAAATCAGTTTTAAAATGACCATCAAGTACGAAGGTCAATGTTCTGGCATCCATTCTGAATCAAATAATCAATGCTTTTTTAATAAAAATTTATGACATTATGACTATGACATTAACAATACAAAAACGCTATATACTATATTTATATCAGTATTATCTTGTGTCATTTCTTTGATTACTATATAAAAATTCGAATATAAAATCTCTCCAAAATTACTTTCGAAAAATCTAACACTTATTGAAAATATATCGGCATACATTAGTTATATCAAAACTGCATTATTTAAAATGGAAACAGCTGCTTGTCTATAGAATAGGGGGAACGGAAAAAATTAATTTTTAATTAAATAAATGATTAGTTTTTATTATACTTCAGAAATGCTATTAGTTATTTTGAGAGACATTTAATACACACCTAAAATTTTATCAGTAATTTTGGCTTTTATTATAATCTTCTGATAGTCAACTTTCCTATACGTATTGAAATTACATGTTGAAAATAATTATTATTGAACCAATAGTGAATGACATAGAATTTACAGTTCAAATTTTTGTTGTGCAATTTTGAAGCTTTAAGTATATTAAATTCTTCTCATTCAGTTTCATTACAAGATGACATAAAATGCATATTTCTCATTTAAACTGTCAGTTTTCATTCAAGTTTTTAGAAAATAGAGGAAATTAAAGGAATTTTTTATAGAGGAGTTAATTATGTTTATAGTAGTATTAAAATTTACTCTCTAATTTATTTTAACTGGGATTATAATTAAATTTCTGCAAATCAAGAGAAGTAAGCATAAAATATCTTTTAAACATGGTTTCATTTACCATAATAGTTCTTTATCAGTTCGCTTGACACATGGTTGTATGGATTCATTTCAATTAAATGCATTATTTTTACTACCGTAAGTATCAAGATATTGCCTTATAAGTATCAAGGTATTTCATGTGAATTTGAGACAAAAAGTTTGAAATTATACTTAAAAAAATCATTCCGATTTACTGGATATATAAAAGTTACTTAGATTTTTGCTTGTGATAACAAAGGAAATATATATGCAAATAAAAATTTCAGAGTCTTTTTTCTTCATTTTCCGTTACTATCTTGCATTCAAATGTTTTTGTATCCAACTTAAAATAGAACAATCATTTTGCATGAATTTATTTATCATAATGAATATAAAAAAAAAACCGCACATGCGTTTTTTTTATTACAATCAGCGATTTAGGCTTCGATAAGTCATATCACTGACTCTCTGACCCGCCCGAAGGCACACGGGTAACGAAAACTGCATGCCCAGACCACCGCAACAGCAATACTGGCGGGAATTGTGGTTGAGTCCTAAGGGCCATCACCGGCCATGGTACAATCCTTCTCGAAGGAAGTACGTCCCGTCATCGATAGGAAGAGTCAGATCCCTCACCTATTTGTGTACCCCCAAGGGTGGCGAGATCCAACCACCATGCCGGAAGCATCTTATCCTCATTCCGAGGTCCCCCCCCCTCCGGGGGTTTTAGGCTTAGATAAACAGTCCCTTAAAATCTGAAAACATTCATTATTTCTGCTACAGGTTCACGCCCATAAATGGCGTTTCTGTCGTGTAAGAAATTTTTGTTAATTCGTTTTTGTATCTTAACGTTTATTGTAAGAACGGATTCTGGGACCGAGATGTGGAACCCAATTGTGAGAGGTGTCCTAATCTGTAATAGTCTACCTGAAGTAGCACAAAATGTGCACTAAAATAAAATAGTGTTCACCAGACAGAAAGGCGTTTTATTTGAAGAGATTTACAATTTCCATAAACATTGGAGCTATTTTCCATTGCAAAATTTAATTAAATATGGTGTGCAATTGTATGAAAAATCTTGGGTTTTGTGAAAGTTGACAGTAAAAAGTTACAAAAATTAATTATGTTTTTCCCATAGTATAAAATTGTAAAAAAAAAAAAAAAAGCAAAAAATATGCATCTATGCACCCATGTTTGAAGTTTCTATCGGCAAAAGTTTCAGAGATACGCACATTTTTTTAAATTTAGAGAAGATAATCATATATTTAGAAAAAAAGATTTATTTCAAAAATGGAAATTTTCTCAATACCGAAAATCTGACAGGTTCATATGATTGCCTAGTAGTTCTTCTGACAATCATCATGATTTCGAAGAAAATTGCTTATCACTCGCAATTTTGTTTAGTTTAATTAGTCGATAATTGCAACCTCAACTTTATAAAGATAGGAGGAAAACTGAAAGCGAACATTTTAAATAATTCAAAGAAACAGAATAGAGAAACTGAATATAACTCAAAGAAGAATAAATGCCAAGCGAAAAAATAATAAAATTCTTTGCTAGCCCTACAGTGATCTCTAAAAGAATGGCAAAATTCAGTAACGAGGAACGTTTCGATATGTGGGTGATTTAAGCTGTTTGTAATCGCAATGTTTTCTTAATTGGAGAAACATATAGATGCTGCATTCGGAATTCCCGGAATCTGTTCAAGGAAGAGCATATTTCCAAATAGAAACGTGGAATCGTGTGTATTTATAGATCAGTTTATAGATGAGATAAACATTTTATTCACTTCTCAATTTTTTGTCACAGGCGTAAAAATTTATTTTTTATTTTATTTTATCCTCCTTTTTAGCATGCAAAGTTATTTTCATATATTTGAACACCTTAGTTGATCAAACTATGCAAATAGTAATATACGTTTACATGCAATAGTTAAGGAAATAAATGCTTTATTCAGGTTTTTGAGCACCCTGTGTATCTATCTATATATATGTCCTTGTGCATGCACACACATACATACACAAATCCATTCGCTATAAAATGAGGAGATGCTAAATTCTGAACTGTGCATAACAATGAAAATTTGAAAATTATATATTATTTTAAACATTAGATTGGTATTTAATTTTGCACTACGCATAATAATAGAAATTATATATTTTTTTAATATCGGATATATCATCAAATCACTATACCATTTTTTAAAATTTATTTTATGAATAAAATATCTGTAAACTGACTGTCGAACTACATTTTAGCAATATTAAGTATTAACAACCACAACTTTAGAATTACTATAAGATTTCTTAGGAATGATGAAGGAAAGTTAAAATAATAATTGCTAGTTTCGTTCCTAACTTTAAATCGTTTGATATAATTTTATTGTTTCAGAAAAAAAAATTAAATGATGGAAAGGAATATATTTTTTTATAATTTAAGTTCAAAATGCAATGAAAAAAATCAGAACGCCAAATTTTTTTATGCGCTACTGCTGTTAGTTAGTCATATTTTGTAAAATATTATTGATTAATTCATATTTAAAATAAAATAGTAAGCCCTTTTGTAATAGAAACAAAAATCGAAAATTCGATTCATTTATACTGATTTTCGGTCGTTTCAGCCACTGCTCCTTAAAGGATCCTCATTTCATGTTTATTCGAGGCCGGAATATTCAGTAATCTAAAATAAAGAAATGCTAAACTTCATATTTCATTTAGAGTTGCTTACAAAAGAGTGAATCCTTATTTTTTCTAAAATGTGTGTAGAGCAAGACTATTTATCGAATATTGATTAATCTGATTGCGATAATAAATTGATCTTTGATTTATTTTATTTTATCGTCAATCTACATATTGTCATTTAAAGCAATCATTAGAAACATATACTAACTCTATTAATTTAGAAATTAGTTATGTCGTCAGTATTTTTATGTATGCTATCTTTCTTTATATAATAATATATATATGAATTCATGAATATCATAATATATGCAATAAATAAAATTTAGCTGAATGGTATTGAAGCAAAGTAGAAAGAAAGAGGACATCTATGATCGCAGGAATATGGTAAAATAAATCTCTCCTCTTCTAGATAAATAAATAGCTGTCTAGATAAATAAATAGTCTATATAAATAAATAAATCTAGATAAATAAATAGATAATAAGATAAATAGCTGTCGTCATACTAGTTTCTCCGCAAACCATCTCCGGAAAGACAGAAAGAAAGAAGAAAAATTCATCTTCTTAATCGCTTGAGCTTTTGCATATGGACTCGCTAAAGTAAGCTATACAAATGTACCGCTCATTTGACTGGTAACGACTGAAGGTAAACGTGGCGAGTCAATACATATTCAACACAGAACCCATCCAAGATTACAGTTTGTTATGTGCCATAATGGTAAATAATGTGTTTCTGAATTCGTATGCTTTAGCACTTATTATCAAACACTTTTGAATAAAGGGAGAAAGTAAATTTTATTTAGAATGAATTGAAAGAGAATATCAAGTCAATTAAATACAATAAAGTATAAAAGCGTTATAAATGATTTAATTTATTCTTTTTATAACTATATTCAATCTGCTATTCTTACAGATCACCGGAATAAACAATATTTTCCAAATAAATAAACAAAAACAAAAAAACATGAAGATATTTTTTTTGAATTGAAAGGGGGAAAAGAAGACTGATACAGCTTTGAAATATATTTTTCTTTTAATAATATCCTATATAATTCCAGTAATAAATTATTAGGCGAAAAACAAGCTATTTATTCTTTAACAAGAAAACGGTTTATTTATTATATGTATTATAATTAATATCGTAATAATAATATTAATGTAATAATAATTTGAATAAAATATATCTTGCCACACCAAATGAAATTTTTATCTTATTATGTTTGAATTTTATTTTATATGAATTAAACTTGCATACTTGCTATTGAACTCGTATGCTTTAGAACCTATTATCAGACACTTTTAAATAAAAGAAGGTAAGTCTTATTTCGATTGAACTAAACGAAAATATCAAGATTACGAAAACGTCAAAATACATACGGAATTCTATTTTTTTTCATTTATTTTTTTCTAACCGTGTTCAATCTGTTATTCTCAAGATCACTATAATATCTAATAATTTCTAAACAATTAAAAAATAAGAAAAAAATATTAAAGAGTAAAAAAAAAGTAAAAATTGAAAAAGAAGTAAAAGAGAAACACGCAGATACAGCCTTGAAATAAATTTTTATTTTAGTAATATCTTAAGAAAACATTTCCGTAAATAATTTGGGAGAAACATGCCATCTCTTCATGAATAAGAAAATGATTCATCCATTATGTGCATTTTAATTAATACCATAATAATAAAATTAATCTCATACTGCCATCGATAAATTTACACCAAAGTTTATAGATGTACCTTGTTATTCCAAATTTAATTTCTATTGTTACGAATTTTCTGCCGGGGTTCGTTTGGATAGTGGAAGTTATATGGTGTGGAGAACACTCAATCAGCAGACGGCAGTAGAGAATAAAACAACAACGTTTATTTACTCGAAGACACACAGGACAGCACAAAAGCGACTATATATAGCACAGAAGACGATTATCTTCAGCCGAGACGTGTAGCATACAACCAGGATCTACTGCAGACAGTAGCGCACAGCTCAGTTCAGCACGAACTTGACTCCGTCGCTGCTCACCGTCGTTTCGGACTATGACTCTCGACTACTACCTCGACGACTCCGTCCTCTCTGTCTTCAACATCTACTCCGGCCACTCGACTCCTACTGCCTTCTACCTTTCGACTTGACTTGCCAGCTCTGGCAGCTGTGGACCCTTTTATAGGTCTCAGGAGGCGGGGCTAGAAGCCTCTCAACCAATCAGGAACCTTCGAGGCGTATCTCGGTTTTTACTGGACGGATCGGGAAAATTCTCGAAGTTTCGGGTATTATCTATTTTGGCGCCAAAGTCGCCAAATTCGTCGCCAAGTCGCCAAGTTTGTCTCCAAGCTCTGGGACCTCCGACGCCCACCTGGACTCGGTCCCATTCAGATGTTGTTCCATCAAATTTCTTTCAGTTGATGGAACAAACTATGCTGGGAAGCCGAATTGCAGGTTTGTAACACTATTTTAGATTAATCTTGCAGGATAGAAATATATAACTCTGATTAATAACTATGCATTAAATTAATTTTAATTTGGTATAAACGCAATTTATGTGGAATGAATGCTTTGTCAATGTTTTAAAGTATGATACTCCTGAAAATACAGAGTAGAAGCCATTGTTAATATAATTAGACATTATGAACTTTCATAAAATAAAAACTGCTGAAACTGGTACAATTATTGTGATTGAGAAATGATGATATTCCCTCACATAAAAACGAGCTGTGAAGAAGAGTTTTAAAGATATTTTTAGAAAAGGATGTTTACTTCAGTAACGGCAACTGCTATGGACGTTTTAAGATTTCATGAGCATGTATGCGATATAAATTTTAACGAAGTTGGTACTTTGATTGAGGTGAGAATACCTGAATTAAAAATAATTATCCTGAACATTGTCACCTACCTTTACATGCCAATACAAAAATTACTATAGTAGTAAAATAATTTTGAATATTCTGAAATTGTATACGTTTTGTGTAAAGGTTTTGCTAAAATTAATAGCTGAAATATTTTAAAATAGCTATCAGTAGTTCAAGAATCATTGATCCATCAATTAACTAAGTAAAAATAGATTTATCTCACGGTATAGAATAAACAGCAGGTAAATTTATGTATGCACCTATATATAAATATATGCATATCAATTCAATAGACTATAACTTATAACTCTTAATTTTAAGAAAATTAAATAAGAACAAAAAAAGAAATATAAATATGACAAATGTCTTCACAGATTTTTATTAAATCGTTTCAGTTAATTATCAGCTAATTAAAGACAAAAAAGGATAATGAAATTTTTATTAAATATTTTATTGAATTAGTTTGATATTTATATTATTAGAAACCACTTTCTTCCAAAAAACATATGTCTATACTAAATTGATTATCCTAGTATAGAACCAAACTTAAGTTGTTGACATCAGTTCTGCATATTAAATCAAGGATGGAAATTTCATTCAATTTCAGCCTATTTTGTATGGTATACAAGGGCATAAACACTCTGTGAAAACCAGGTCTTCTTCGAGATTTGAGTTATTGGGAGTAATGTGTCAGATAATTTTAATGACCTAACAAACCTCATTGCTTCCAATATCGGAAATCCCCAAACCTCCAGAAATCGTCGGGTCAGCAAATGACGGGACAATTGCGAAATGACCTCTCCTTTCTTTGATTATCCCTCTTCGATTGCTGGAAGTTGAAGGCATTGCGCTAAATGTATTAGAGGCTTATCAGATTTGTCTGAAAGCAAAAAAAATGAGTTTTTTTTTTTTGTTTGGGTATCAGGTATATCGTTTTTTTTTTTTTTTTTTGCTATCAATTACACTTATCTCAGACTTTCATATACTGATATATAGTAACACACTTGTGTAGAAAGAGAGAAATGAATAATTGTTTAAAGAAAAATTAATATTTTTTATGTAATTAATATTTTTTTCCACGTAAACTCGTGAATTTTCCTAAAAAATTCGATCTATTATTATTTTCGATTGAATTTCTTTACCATAAATTGTTTTCTTTATTTAAGTAAAGCTTCCTTTCTGAAAGCTAACTCTGAATTCTGAAAAATTAATTTTGGATTTCAAATATCTTCCAGCAATAATTTTTTTCATAATTGACAAATCTCTACTCCTCTTTCATCCAGGAAAATAGTAAAAAAAGATGTCGCCATAGTAGTTTTTCCTCAAACACTGTCTGAAAAGACAGACGAAAAGAGAAAGAAAAACAATCCTCTTTTTCATCACTTGAGCTTTTGCATATCGACTCGCTGAAGTAAGCTATACAAATGTACTGCTCATTTGATTGGTAACGACTGAAGATAAACGTGGCGAGTCAATACATATTCAGCGCGGAATCCACCCAAGATTACCGCCTGCAAGGTGCCATTATGGTAAATAACGTGTTCCTGAAACCGTATGTCTTAGCACTTACTATCAAACACCTTTGAATAATGGAAGAAGGTAAATCTTATTTAGGTTGACTTGAATGAAAACATCGAGGCAATGGAATACTCTAAAATGTAAAAGAATTCGAATAATTCTTTAATTTATTCCTTTTATAACTATATCGAATCTGTTATTCATACAGATCACTAGAATAAAAAAAATATTTTCCAAAATATGAAAAACCCCGCATAAATATTTTTTAATGAAAGAGAAAAACGCTGATACAGTTTTGATATACATTTCCCTTTTTATAATATCCTAAATAATCCCTTATTAAATAATTTTGCAAGAAACATGCCACCTCTTCGTAAACAAAAAAATGATTGATCTATTCTATATATTATAATTAATATCATAATAGTAAAATTAATCTCATACTCACCTCTATAAACGGTGTCTTAATACCAAATGATATTTCTATCTTAAATTTATCTTTCTCGATAGAAAACGATCATTTTGATTGGTAACTACTCAAGAATTCAATTTAAAATTGGTAAAAAAAACTAATTTATAAGTAATAAATGTTGTATCAAGATTTTTATTTCTAGAACACCTGAAAATATGGAGAAAGGGTTATTGTCAGTTGGAACTAGACTACATGAGTTTTTATAAAATAAAAGTTTTGAATATAGTACAATCATTGGGAATTTTTCCCCCACGTAATGAAGGCATTTTGTAGTAGAGTTTTTAAGAATTTTCAAGAAAAGAAAGCATGGTAGATTACCAACAATTGCCATTGACATTTTCAAATCTCATGAACCTTTTTAAAATAATTTTTAACGAAATAGGTATATTAATTAAGGCTAGAATACCTGAATTTAAAAAAAATCATTCAGAATGCAGTTATCTACCATTGCATACTAATACTGAAATTAATATAATAGTAAAATAATATCACTTTTATGTAAAAGTTTTACTGAAATTAAAAGTTGAAATGTTTAAAAAAAAAGTTATCAGAAGTTTAAGATTCATTTATCCCTCAATTCAAGTAAAAATAGCATAATCTTCTATAAAAAGAAAAGCAGCGAAATGTAAATCACCTGTTTTAACATACTAATAGAAAAATTAATACAGTGATAAAATAATATTCTGTGGTGGCATGAATTTTCTGTAAGAGTTTTGTTAAAATTATTAAATAAAATGTTTTAAAAAAGGTGTCAGAAGTTTAAAATTCATTTATCTATCTATTAATTAGGTGAAAAGAACATTATTTCATGGTATAGCAAATAAAAACGCAGCAATATACAGTGGGGTTATATTTAACTCTCCACTTTGAAATGGCCATAAAAGGAAAACTACTGGACCAAGAGTTATCAATCTTGATAATAGTTTAAAGAAAGTCATTGGAATTTCTATTCCGTCACAATAAATAATAAAATAAAGTTTAAATACTTACCACCAGGGGAGAATGGTGCTGTATGTAAATTTGGAAAGCAAAGACATCGACTTAAAGTCTGTTTAATCGTTTCTGAAACGTTACAAAGCATGTTCAGTGTGGCGTCCATCATTTTCTGAAAGCAAATTAAATCCTATTACTGCATTTTTAATAATAGCTTTTAGCATATCAAGAGGAATGTTACGCACATGTCGGTATATCATATATTTCAGTTCCGCCAAACTGTTTAGATTATCACCATTAACAGTGTTTTTAAGATAACACACACTGAACATGCTTTGTAACAGGTTTTAGAAATGATTAAACACATTTAAAACTGGAGTCTTCATGTCGTATGTTGCTTAATAACATTGCATGCAGCGCCATTTCCCCCCTGGTGGTGAGAGTTTACACTTTTTTCGCAGAAAACAAATTAAATGAAATCTTTTATTGACAAGCTTGATAAGACTTGGTCAGTAGTTTTCCTTTATGACCATTTCAAAGGGGAAATTTAACTATAACCACACAATACATATATTGATTTATTAATTCAATAAACTAAATCTTAGAACTCCTTTTTTAAGTAAATTAAACAATAAGAAATGAAATATAAATATGACAAATGTATACACAGATTATTATTAAATAGTTTTTAGTTTATGATCACCTATTAAATAAAAAAAGGAATAAAGAAATATTCATTAAGTTTTTTATTGACCTTTCTGGCTATTTATCTAATTAGAAACCCATTTCTCCAAAGAAAGAAATGTCCATACTATATTGATTTTCCTAGTATATCAAGGCAAACTTAAGTTGTCTGCATCAGATCTGCATAGTAAATCGATGAATGAAAATTCCTTCAATTTCAGCTTCTTTTGTCTGGTATATCAAAACATAACACTCTCTACAAAAACCAAGACTTCTTCGTGATTTGTGTTGTTATTGGGAGTAATGTGTCAGATAACATTAATGATCCAACAAACCTCATTGCTTCCAATATCAAAAGTCCTCGAAGCTCCAGAAATCGTCGGGTCAGCAAATGACGGGACGCTTGCGAAATGACCTCCCCTTTCTTTGATTGCTGGAAGTTGCAGGCATTGCACTTAATGTATTAGAGACTTATCAGATTTCGGTAAAAGCAAGAGAAAAGAGTTCTTTTCTTTCTTTGGCATAGCTAAAAGTCAGAGGTATATCGACGTTTTTGCTATCAGTTTCGTTGTCTTGGATTTTTACACACTGGAATATGATAACAGATTTTGCAAATGCTAATCTAATGCCGAAAGCGAAAACTAATTTTTTAAAAATAAAATAGTTGTTTTAGGTTATTATTTTTTTCCGCACAAACTACTGCTGAATTTTGATGGAAAAAATAATTTGGATTTCTTATTATTCATGAGTGATTTTTTTTTCTTCCACAAATTATTATCTTTATTCCATGAAAGCATTTTTTTTCGGAAAATTTATTCGGAATTTTTCTGAAAAAATGATTTTGAGTTTTTAATATCTACCAGTAGTTTTTAAATAACTGCAGTGAAATATGATTTGTTCTTTTTTAATGTTTGATCGATATCTCAGAGAAGTAAAATCAGGGCTCTGAATACAAAAAACAAGATAAATTATCAAAAAAAAATTAAATAGGAATTATATTAGCTCTAGGAAAACATTGTTAAAATTAAATTAGAAAAGTACATCATATTTTTTTATAAAATTTATTGTTTTTAATGTACAATCGATGAACTTGAATACACGTTTTGAAGAAACAGGCAAAAGGTCATTGCGTTTCATTCAAAACTCTAAGTGTTATTTACCATTCAGAATATCTCACGAAAGCTAGCTCATATTTTCCTTTTTCACACTAATCGGGACTTAAAACTTTTGCATTAAATATTTTACTAACTTCATATTCATCGGAATAACTCAAATTTATTTTGTTTTCTTTCCACACATCTCTACTCTATGTAACAAATTTGTTTCTAGACTACAGAGGAAAAAGCACCCATTTCTGTGAAAGAGCTTAAGACTTAAGAGCTTGTAAGATAATGCTTAAAATACCTGCATTAGAAAACGAAATCAGTTTTTAAAAATGATTAATTGATTGCAAGGAAACTTTTAATAAATATAAAACTGTTAAAGAAATTTAAAGCATGTTACAAAAACATAAAGATCAGATATCTTATTCAACTCCTCGACAGTTTTAAGTAAAGAGTAGTGTCAAAAAGAATAATGCGAGCTTTAGTAATATAATGTGAATAGAAAATAACACTTGTATTTTAAATGAGACGCAATTACATTTTGCATAACACGCGACATAAAAGTTTATCGATTATCCATTTATAAACAATAAATTTTATTAAAAATAAGCTATATTTTTCTAATTTAATTTAAAAAATGCTTCCCTACAAATAATATAATTCATATTGAATTTACTTTTTATAAATTTTCTTACTTTTTGCATTTAAAGCCCGATATTATTTCTCTAAGTAAGATTCCACTCGTAGATTAAGGATAAAATTCCATTTTCTCTCACCCTATATTGTATTATAATCATTAAAAAATTTCTGGAAGATATTTTGAAATACAAAATCGATTTTCAGAAAAAAATTCCGAATTAGTTTTCAAAAAAAATTGCTTTAATTGAATTAAGAAAATAGTTTGTAGAAGAAAATCTCTCATAAATAATATGAAAATCAAAATAATTTTTCCAACAAAATTCAGAAATTGTTTGAGGGGAAAAAATATTAATTGCATAAAAAATCTATTTTTTTAAATAATTAGTTATTTTTACATTAATAAGCATTTGCAAAATGTGGTATCATATTCAAGTGTTTAAAAATTTAAGACAACTAGAACTGATAGCAAAAAAAGTCAATACACCTCTGACTTTTAGCTGTGCAAAAGAAAGAAAAGAACTCTTTTCTCTTGCTTTTACAGAAATTTGATAAGTCTCTAATGCATTAAGTGCAAGGCCTACAACTTCCAGCAATCAAAGAAGGGATAATCAAAGAAAGGGGGAGTACATTTCGCAAGCGTCCCGTCATTTGCTGAACCGACGATTTCTGGAGCTTCGGAGACTTGAAATGAAGTTTGTTGGATCATTAATGTTATCTGACACATTACTCCCCAACAGCACAAATCACGAAGATGATCTAGTTTTAGTAGAATGTTTATGCTCTAATATTCCATACAAAATAGGCTGAAATCGAATGAACTTTCCTTCATTGATTTAATATGCAGAACTGATGTCAACAACTTAAGTTTGGTTCGTATACTAGGATAATAAATTCAGTATAGATATATGTTTTTTGGGAGAAAGTGGTTTCTAATTATATAAATAGCAAACTAATTCAATAACACACACACACACACACACACACACACACACACACACACACACACA
>JAPMOR010021451.1:0-26467 GCA_026543865.1 Argiope aurantia
ATCAGTTGCAAGACATTTGAAGATTTGCATTGCCTGCTTCCAAATCATTTTTTTTCCCCTTGCTGAATGTACATTTGATTTCCACATTTAGTTTAGTATATTAAATTCCTTTGTATATTAACACTCAGTCTTAAATATCATAACACGCAAATTAGGGATTGCAAGTTGTATCAAAGCACACAGAAATAAAATTAAAGTTTGACATGCTCAAGCATTAAATATTATCCATTTACTATTTTAGAGAATTTTGTTAAGGTATTCGACATAAAAGTATATAAAATAAAGTAATAAAATAAAATTTCGTTATAATATTTCTAAAGAATATGAGAATTAGCAGTATTTTCATTCCTGAGGTTTCAGCAATCAAAATTTAAAAACACAAATGATTACATGTTTCTAAATGTAATGAAAATGGTTCGAATTAGTCAAAATAATCAACACAAAAATTAAGAAAAGGCATTCATGTAAATCAAATTCATTCTTTAGATTATAAAAATGCGCTAAAATTCATTCTTTAGATTATAGAAATTTCAAAAACGTATCGATGAAAAACGCTTATATTTTACTAAATTTTTTAAGAAATTAAAATTTCAAATAAATAACTCTCAATTGCTCTTTCTTACAAACACAAATATATTTGCACTAAATTTGGTGATTTTAGATGCAAACGTCAGCCCTCCAATGTCTATTGTGAGATAAACAGATAGTTATACATACGAGTTTCTATAATTGGAGTTAGAGATAAGCGAAAATAAGAGCGAGATTTATTTCCGATGATTATCCTCTTCCTGAAGATGATGTAGAGTAAACAAATTATTTCGTAAAAAGAGTACAATCGAGAAACCATTAAGGAATATTCCTGTTTTGACTATAGATTAATCGAAGATTTGACTCTAACGTGCAGTATCGATTTTGTGGTAATATTGTAGGAAAAAATAATGCTTTAGCATGTTGCGTGGAACTTATTTTGACAGTGAATTTTATTCAAAATTTGTTAAACCAATACAGTACTGCTAGGAAAATATTGCACCAAATTTAATGCGCCTACTTTTGACGTTTTTGTATTTTCGTGTGCTCACATACTAAAACAGGGTGGTACAGACCACTAGTACGTGGTCGAAGTTAACATGATAACTGATGTAATTAAATTTCGGAAATTTTCTTCTAGAGACTACATGCATTTTTAAACCATCTAGCTCGATTCAGAGGCGGTAGTAGCAAGGCTCAAGGAGGGCAATTGCCCCTCTGTCGGTAACTATTTCTCCCCCCCCCCGTCGGCAATAGTCTTCACTTCAGGATGGTCGTAGACAGCTGCGCATTATCAAACATCATTATTTAAGAATCAGTTTAAAGTTAATATATTGTAAACATTTAAAGTATCCAAGTAACGGTTAAAGTGGTTTTACTATATTCGACAAAACAATAGATAGGGTGCAGGTCAATAGGATGCCGTCTTTTACAGGCAATTTTTGATAGACCGTTTAAGAACTGAATGCAATGGATGTCGAAGACGTTCAGTTTGTAGATTTTCAGACATCTGATTCAAATGTCGTTCATTCAACTTATAATTTGCACTACTTTTAGCAATATAACCGACAAGATAACAAGTGAATAAGACATGGACAAGGTGATAGGCGCATTTTGCGGACAATTTTTAGTCGGCCGATTATGAATGAATGCAGTGAGTGTCTACGAACTCAAGAGGTTAAGTCTGCAGATTTTCAGACATTTGTTTGAAATGTCGTTCAATAAGCTTACAATTTGCTCTACTTTTAAGCTACTACCAGGTGAATAAGATGTCGCATTCTGCCGACAATTTCTGGAAGGTCGATTATGAACTAAAGGCAATGGATGTCGAACAATATATTCACAGATTTTCAGACATCTGATTCAAATGCCGTTCATCAAGCCTTTAATTTTCACTACTTTTGGCAATATAACCGTCAAGGTGACATGTGAATAAGATATCGCACGTTCGATTGCCAAAAAATTTTCACCGGTAAACTAAGAATTCAATGCAATGGATATCGACGACGCAAAATCCGTAAATTTTTAATCGCCTGATTATAATGTCATTTATTCAGCTTATAATTTGTACTATGCTTAGCAGAATAATCAACAAACTAGCAAATGAATAAGATGTCGTATTTTTTCCAACTAATTTTAGTTTTTCGGATAAGATGTTATCAAAGGTTATGGAGAGAAAAAAATGTTTTCATTGAGTTCGATTGCTTGTCAGTGGAATTATAAGGGAAATTGAAGCTTTTACAATATAGATGAATAGGGCGATAGTTTTGTTTTCCCTAATTCATCATTGAAATTCAATTTCTAAAATTAAACTTCATCTTATTCATTTCATTGTCACTTCCTCGAATTGGTAAATTTATGTTATGTATTTCACTACGAGAATTGTATGTCTAAAATCTAACCAATGGTTAAACTAAATTTAATAAAGCACTCCTTTCTTTCGACACTCTTGTGCATATACATGCTAAGAAGAGTAACTTTGCTAGCCAAATTATGAGAATTCATTATAATCCGTGGAATAAATAAATTGTATAATTGTAAATTAAGTTAATTTAATAATAAAGTATCTTTTTTTTTAAATCTTATTTATCAGGCTGCAATTATTAGATTAAAGAAATATTATCGATTGCAAATGACGACAAAAAATAAATATATGTAATATGGTAACTTTTGAACTTCACTAAAAGAGGTTATTGAAGTATGCATGAAACTAGTTAAATAAATTACTACATAAATACTTTAGATTCTGCATTCAGTATTAGGACTATGTATCTGTATTATACATATGCATCTTTTTATTTTCTTTTTAATTTTTTTATTTCAATCACTCTTTGTGGTAAAAACTATATAATTACAGGTACTTCTATATTTTTAATAGACTGTGGATAAAGATATCTCTACAAAAGGATGATTAAAATAATTATTTAAGTTATTATAATTATTTAATAGTTAATTTATTTAACTTCCTTATTCAATGACAGATCTTATCTGGCATAATAATTGTTATTTTAATCCCTAGAAAAATGCAAAGACATTTGAGGTAATAATGCGCTTTCAAGTGATTTTTGCATTTTAAAATACTTAATACTTTTACTTAATTAGAGATTTAAAATTAAAAATTTAGTAATTCTATACGAGAGTCAGACTTGTCATGGTATACGAAGGCGTTAAGTAAAACCAATGCCTGCAACTGAGGGATAAAACGTTTTGGAGAGAAAAATTAGCTTGCAATAGCTTCGGGGGGGGGGGGAATGCACATTCAAAAATATCAACTACACCGATCACTGCGGATCCGAATTCATCAGCGCGTAGACCACAAGGCTACTGACGAGTCGTTGCGAGGTGGAATTTTAAGCCACAGGATAATTTATTTTTGTATATTCTATAATGGTGCAAAATCCCTACTTGAAAGCCATGTGTATATCAGAAGGAATCTGTCTGCGCTTCAGCATCGCCACATGTCGGCGTTTACATTTCCCTTCTCTCCTCAATAGTTTCCTTAATTTGTTTGTCTTGACTATTTCCTTTCCATTTCTTCGTTAATTATTTTTCTCAAAACACATGCATGCAATATGTGAAATAACAAATAACAAAGATAACGGTGAGAGAATCGGAAGCAGATATGTAATTAGTAGAGCTGCTAGTCCAACAGCTGCTATAGAAAAATAATATTCGCTTCTGATGTCAGAGGTTTTGAAGCGATACGAAATGATCGTGTGTTTCACGAAACGTTCCTTTATCTTTCACTATATGCAAAGTGTTTCTGACGAGTTTATACAGTAGATGATACCCTATATTTCTGCCAATCTCAGTAATCTTTTATCTCAAATCGTTGAAGAAATTAAAGCAGTAAATCCGAAATCTGCCGCTAGGTTAAATATAAATAGGGTAATCGCCGGACAAAACCACTTTATTATTACACCACTTTCATGGTAATATCTCCTAATTCCTGGGCTTGCTATTAGTTTATAAATGATAATTAATGTGTGTATACATATCACTCATTGCTCTATATCCATTGCTCAAGATCAAAAAGGTATTCAATAGAAAAGTATATTTTACCACTTTTTAAATATACAATTTTGTTTCTTTATATTCTGCTTTAACCTCATCCCTGTTTGTTTTTATTGTTTTATTCAAATCCAACTTTAATTTTTTCATATATTTAACCAATTACCCTGGCAGCGTTTTCCCAATCCTTGTTGCACCTCCTGTCGCATCCATGCAGTCAATAAAAACTTGAGCTTCATCAAGCACCTCCCACTTCATCTCCTGCTAATTCTACTTAAGCGAATTCCTTGGACTTTTTCGAAGAATACCTCCTAAAGAATCAATACAGTACAAAAAATTAAATGCACCGCGAAAGAGACGGGAGAATTTGTCAAACTTTTTGTAGAAACAACTGACGATATAAGAAAATTAACTAAATACTTAGAAGAGCAAAAATTAGAATTCTACGTAATATCAGATAAAGCAGAAAAACCGGTCAAAATAGTCATAAAGGGATTACCTATCAACACCAAAGTAGAAGAAATTAAAAACGAATTAACGCAACTAGAATATCAAGTACAAAAAGTAAACCAATTTAGAAAATTTAAAATTAAAGAATTATTGCCAATATTTCAAGTTCACCTAACCAAAACCCCCAACATCCAAGACATCTATAAAACAGACCAACTAATGTATATGGTAGTAAGAATAGAAAAATATGTAAATAAAACATTTGAGGCAATGCTATAAATGCTAGACATGGCAACACACCTCACAACAATGCGGAATGAAACCCAAGTGTGTTATATGCGGAGGGCAACACGAATCATTAAACTGCCCAAATAAAGTAGCAAAATCGGAAGAAGAAAAGCTACCAGTTAAATGCGCCAACTGTGGGGGACCACACACGGTGAGCTACAAAGGTTGTAGTAAGTACTTTAAAATTGACCGAAAAGTAACGCCGGGAGCCTCTTACGCGACAATAGCGCAGCGGAAGAGGAAAAAGGTAAGCAGGAGGACTCGCGTCTGCCAAGGGATCAGGAGATAAGAATAGGGCAGGAATTTAACCGCAGGTCAGGAGGAGAGAACAGTAGCGAGATACCCACAATAGAAGGAGGGATTCAAAATATACTTGCTCTATTAACGGAGCTAGGTAATATACTAAAGAAAATAAACTTGCAGGCACTATTGGAAAAACTAAATAATGGCACTTCAGTAATAGATTTAATATTCTACTTAGTTGAATCTCTCAGAGGGCCTCACAATAATAAGAATGATTAGCAACACTGGTATTGTTATTTTCACATGGAATGCGAATGGTCTGTATGGCAAGATAAAGGATTTCAGAGAGTTTTTAGGACGCTTTAACCCATACATAGTACTAATCCAAGGAACAAACCTCAGCGGAATAGATAAAGACTACTTCCCTAATTATAAATTTTATTCCAACCCCAGCCGTACCCACTTCAGACGAAGAGGAACAGGAGTCCTGATTAAAAATTGCATCCCGCACCACTACTTACCAAATCCAAATAAAATGATAAAAAGGCTACCAATAAAATCAATAATTAGATTAACTCAGCGATTCTCAACCTGTGGGGCGCGCCCCCTAGGGAGGCGCGAGCACACTAGAAGGGGCGCGCAAGAATATCCAAGAGAAAATTTTATTTAAAAAATTGATTAACTGACTGAAAGGAAAGCACACATACACATAGAAAAACAAAATACATTTCGACATATTTAATAACTTATTGAAGTAAAACAACTTACTTAATCAAAACATACTAAATTAAAAACAAATTTAATAATTATTAGTGACTTCCTTGGGCCTGTCTTTCAGAGCAAAGTTTTTCGATGGAAGGCTTAATATTAGAAATAGCCAGTCTCAGTTCTCGAATATGTCGACCAAGTACCTCAATTTCATCACAAATAAACTATCACGAAAATTCTCGGCCTCCTGTCTGTTTTCTTCTTCTAGAAAATGGTGATTTCTTCTCTTAATTCATAAACATGTTGCAAAAATTTCCCACGTCATGACTATCTTGCCTTGTAATAAAATAGTAAAGCTGAAGGTACTGAACCCATGTCTTCACAAAGTGCGGAAAAGATTCTCGATTTCAGGGGTCTCATTTTTATATAATTTACTACGGTTACAACTGTAGTTAACACAATATTCAAACCAGGACTCATTTCTTTCGAAGCCAAAGTTTCTCTGTGAATCATGCAATGTGTGCACTGAGGCGATTTTTGTTTTAAAAGTGCTTGTATATCTTGGAATCTTTCGGACATTGAACGAGCACCATGGGTGCATATTCCGACGCAATTTTTCCTTTCTATGTTTGCCATATGTTTCCTAAAATCATTTAAAATAGCAAATAATGCGAGTGCTGATGTTTTGAGTTCTATTGGTTTGCAGAAAAGTAGTTCTACTGCTGACATATTACCACAAATTCGAACAGGGCCATTAAATGAGCATCTTTATTACTATCTGTTACTTCGTGAAGCTGTATTGAAAACAATTTGTCACGCAATTTCGAGAGAAGCTGACACTGTGCATATTCAGCTATATCGCCAATTAGACGGGCATCAGTATCATTTGAAAGAGGTATGGACTGCAATTGTTTTGAAAAATTATCTCCAAACACAGTTTCTACAATCTCAGTTGCTGCTGTCAAAATAAGCTCTTCACCAATGGTGTGAGGGTTTTTACATCTGGCTATTTTATATGAACTTTGTAAGATGCAATTAAAGCTTTTTTTATTCACAGACAAAATTTCTTTAAAAATTTATTTTTGCTTGTTATATGATTTTAATTCGAAGAATTCTCTGGGTTTGTTGACGTACTCACTATGAAGCGTTTCCGAATGTCGTTTAAGTTTATTAAGTTTCAGGCTGTCTGCGGCCAACATTTTTGAGCAAATGATACACAGGGGCCTTTCTTCTTCATTTACTTCAGTACTGGTAAACCCAAAATTTAAGTATTCTTGAGAATATTTCCTTGATTTTATATTCGGAACCACGATCGTCTGTGTACTTGTTGATGCTTGACTATCGTCTGATGCTTGCTTATTTCCGCATAAAACTTTATTCATGAGTCTGCCTAAATCTGTTGCCGTGAATATTTTATATGTTCAATTGCACTTAACACAAAAACATATATAACATACAAATTCACAATTGATTCGATAGCGATAAAAGGATGGACTCGAATGAGACTGGCTGAAATTGAAACTTGCGTATCGAATATTATCCTTCTTCTTATGAGAAAACATT
Source organism: Argiope aurantia (assembly GCA_026543865.1). Classification (NCBI taxonomy): domain Eukaryota; kingdom Metazoa; phylum Arthropoda; class Arachnida; order Araneae; family Araneidae; genus Argiope; species Argiope aurantia. The sequence continues at coordinate 7,291 of JAPMOR010021451.1, forward strand.
TACTCCGCGCATGCTCGAGACGGCCTCGGTCGTGTGGATTTCCTTGCACAAACATTCCTATTTTTTTCACTTTTGTTTAGTCATGCTTCTGTTTTATTTCTTTTATTATTCTAAAAAATGCATTCCCCGTTTCAAAATTTAGCTTCCCCCGTCTAGGTTAACTTTCATTGACGAATTTTTCTACTTTCATATTCTTTTAACGTTATCTCCCTGTTTAGCCTTCATTTCAAATTTTCTCCGCTTTCATTCGCTTCATCTGTTCACCGCCCGCTTGTCCAAAATGCAATATGTGGTTTCTCGCCAACGTTGGCTCGCTTTTACTCTTGTTTTGGCAGTTAGTTAAAAATAATTTAAAAACAGAATCCAAAACACTCAGTATACATTATTGTTGTACACATTTTATTGTAAGGGGGGCGGTGAAAATTATGATTGAAAAACTGGGCCACGAATACTGAAAGGTTGAGAAACACTGGATTAACTGAAATAATTAATGCTATCCTAAAACTACAGTATTTTCCAAATGCATGGAAGACAGCTACAATATTCCCCATACTCAAACCTGGAAAAAACGCACAAGACCCAAGCAATTATAGACCCATACGTTTACTATCCTCTCTCTTAGTAAAGTAGCAGAAGATGTGATGCTTAAAGGAATCACCTTAACCACTGAAGGCCACCTCACTCCTTATCAATTTGGATTCAGGAAAAATTTATCCACAGTACAGCAACTGCTGAAAATCACAGAAATAATTAGAGAAGGGATGGATGAAGGCTGGGACACCAGAGCAGTGTTTCTGGACATCGCGAAAGCGTTCGACAGGGTCTGGATAGACGGCCTGTTATACAAACTGATAAAAATGCGATCCCTGGTAGCATTATCAGGCTCATGGCTACGTATCTACGAGGAAGGTACCTTACCGTTCTAGTAGGAGAAATCTCTCTTCATAACGAGTAATTGAGGCTGGAGTAGTGCAGGGATCCAAGATTAGATCAATATTGTTCAATATCTACATTAATAAAATTGTTCCTTCCATCCAAACACCGATGGCTCAGTCGGCTGAACGAAGCATCTCATAGCGGAGCGGAAGGTTGTGGATTCGAATACAAGGAAGACGAACTGTCAAAAATTGATTTTTAATTTCAATTTGCTTTATGTTAATTATACAAAGTTATGCAAATTTATGTTAATTATTCTAATCTGTTATTTATGTAAATTCCCAATTTTCTGCGGCCCTTCAAATTCTAGAAGGTTCTTCAACTGTATATAAGTAGTTTCTCAATCAGTTAGATTGGTAATAAAATTTTCAGTTGATCTTGAATGTGTTCATTCCTACTGGACTTACTGCAGTCCAATAGGAATGAACACACCTCATCTACGCGACAATACTCCCAGCCCCAGGAACTGCTAGACCATTTATGTCTATTCGCCGATGACACTACCATCATGAGCACCGGTAAATCCATCAACATCATGAAAGAAATTAATAACTATTTGGAAGAGCTCGGCATATGCTAATCAGGTGGAAGGTTAGGGTGAACACGGACAAATGCCAGGCTGTTTACTTTACGAGAAAGAGAAATACCCCTGACCCACTAAAACTATTTAGAAGAAAAATAAAATGGAGCGACAATACAAAATACCTAGGCATAATACTCGACAAAAGACTAACTTACAAAGAACACGTTAATAGCATAAGGAACAAAGTTAAAGCTTTCAAGTCAAAACTATACCCGATGATGGGTAAAGGGTTCAAACTGTGACTGAAAAATAAATTACTACTATATAAGACCATCATCAGGCCACTAATGAGCTAAGCCTCACCAATTTGGGGGCCGGCAGCAAAATCCCATATAAATAAATTTGAAACAACTCAAAACAGAATAGCCAGAGAAATAGCCAAAGCACCATGGTGTATAAGAAACAAACAAATCCTCAAAGAACTCCAAATGCAAACAATAACGGATTACTTTAAAATACTTGCATCAAACTTATTTCATACAATAGATAATCATAATAATCAAGCAATAGTAAATATCCCCAAGAAACCGTAGGAAGAAAAGAAGACCCCGGACACTCCTCCTTGATGAGTAGTACATAAATGATCAATGACCGTACATGCCCTTATCGGGGCTAACGAGGAAATTCTTGATAATTAACCCTGCAGTGCCTTTACTGGACCGGACAAAATTGGCGAAGTCGTGCAAAGAACAGGTAAAAAGATATCACCCCATTCACCCAAATTAAGTTATACTAATTATATTTTGTCTTTATTTAATTATTAATTATTTATTATTGCTATTATAATCACTATTATTATGTCTATTTATCTATCTTTTTTTCCTCTTTAATTAACAAATTCCCTTACAGATCAACAGCTAACCAGGCAGAAAAATATTTAGGTTTAGACCATATTTTTTTAAACAAGGTTAAAATTAATTCAGATATAAGGCCTCAGATATTAAGGGCCATCGAGTCCAGGTGCTCTGCCAAAACAATCATCACGAAGTCGTAAAGTAATCATGGCATTTTTCTCATTCGAGTCATTTTTGCATTTCTCGTTTGAGGTGTTGAAGAGAGCAGACGTGTTTCTTCTCAGCTCCGACTTTGACCAGACTACCCTGATTTCTGCCGACCCTACAGCGCTAGCTAGACCCGACTCGTCCTTTTCAGGATCAGTTATGGAAGGGCCAAAGGACTTAGAGATGAGGAGGAATTTCTCTCCCCCCCCCCGAAATTAAAGAAATCCTGAGGACTGACAAGGACCTCCAGGCCAAAATTGATGAAACCCTGGACCAGATGGACCAGACCAGAGAAATTGAAGATAAAGATGAAGCCTCTCTGCAACTGTACTATCTACTGAAAAGATTCCAGACAGAATTGGATGAGTGGCATTCACTTATGTTGAGCGTTCCTCCTAGTATCCAAGATAAAGAATTTTTTAATCGTAAATGTGAGGAAATTTAAAATAGAATAAGGATAAATGAAATAAATGGAGAGACTCTTTAAAAGACTTAATAATAATAATAGCAAACTAATGATAAAAAGACTACTACTACTCCTAAAACCAAGGACTTGACCCCTTGCAAACAGCCAATTCGAAGCGGCATTAAGATACCATTTCCATACGGAAAAAATATCCCTGAATTAAATGCTACCCCTACGGGGGAGGATCTAAAGGAAAAGTAGATGAGGAAATTAATATTGTCAAAGATTTTGTTTACGTTAAAAATAAAAGTGAAGATGATGAGTTCCAACTCCCCGAGAGGAAAAGAAGTCATAAATCCAACAAGGAATTCCCTCCAACAAAAAAACAAACAAAAAAAAAAAAAAACAGCAGCAGTAGAGCCAGTCAAAACGCAAAACAAATATGAAGCACTAAATAATCTAAAAAATAGCAATGACCCAACGCCAGATGTGCTAAGACAACCTGCTATGCTACCCATAAGACCCTACTATGCTAAGACAGCCCATTATGCTACAGCAGATTACAAAGAGTTAATTAAAAGGCTAAATATCGTGCATAAAATCACTTACAAAGCAAAGGAGGCCGGTGAATTCCTTAAATTGTTTGTGGAAACACCAGATGACATCAGGAAATTAACCAAATATTTGGATGAAAAGGAAAAGGAATATTTTGTAATCGTGAATAGGGCTGAGAAACCCATAAAGGTAGTAATTAAAGGGCTACCAGTTAATACCGAGTGCGAGGAAATCAAACTCGAATTAACCGAATTGATAAAGTAAACCAGCTTAAAAAATTTAAAACCAGAGATTCCCCTCCCCATTTTTCAAATTCACTTATTTAAATCGGACAATATACAAGACATCTACAAACTAAATGACCTAATGCATTTCATAGTCAGGGTTAAGAAATATGTAACCAAATAAAACCACTAATGTTTTAACTGCCAGTTATGGAACCACGGCTCCAAGGGCTGCAAACTCAAACCAAAGTGCGTTATCTGCGCAGAAAACCATTTATCTAGAGACTGCGAGAAAAGGGAAAAACAGAAACGGTAGTCAAATGGGCTAATTGCTGAGGGCCCCTCACCGCGAATTATAGAGGTTGTCCCAGATACTCCAAAGTAATTCAAATTAAAACAACCCGGCCAGGAACACGTTACGCAGATGCGATGAAATTAAAAAACAAACGAATAAGCAAACCCCCTTCCCCCAGGTGACGGGACTTAGTAACGCAAACAAACAATCGACGGAGGAAGAATCGGCCTTCACTCCTAATGGAAGCACCCAGGAAGTTTTGGCGCTAGCCGCTGAATTAAATAAAAAAAAAATTTCTGCAATTAATGATATCCCAGGAACTATTGCAGCAATGCAACAAAAAGAAAATGTATGGGGAAAAACTTATGATTCTGGCCGAGGCACTTAAATCCCCAACAATTAATAACTAGAACCCTTCTAACACGACCCCGCTTCCCCACCCACCGACGTGATTGCCTTTCCTGCTGATAGCCAATGAAACTACTAAGACAAATAAAAATCTATTATAGAATTAATTAATCCTTTTCCTTTTTTTCTCATTCCCCTTAAGTCTTATTTTAATTTTTTAGCTGCATTTAAATTTAACTGCACCTGATCTAAATCCTTAAATGTTAACTATGCTCAATAGTCATGCTCAACATAAGCTTCTCTCAGGGGCTCACCTTCTTTAGGTGGGTACGGGTGTCCCAATCCCGTGGTTCTCATTCTTCTCATTCTTCTCTCTTCCTGCTCTCCCCTATCCCTTTTCTCTTTCCCCCATCTTTCTTTAAATTCCCCCTTCCCCTTCTGTTTTCTTCATTCTTCCATCCCTCGACGGTAAGCGAGGGAGCTCTCCATGAGAAGCTGTCGCCGCTATGTTTGCTTCTTGGTTCTCATGGACAGCCAAAAACCCCACGTGTTCGCCGTGCATGGTGACCCTTTAGACGGGTGGTACATTTCGGTCTCTGATGTATCAATCGGCCGGTATCCCGTATATTTGACTGGGCTGCTCAAGGGGATCAAGCGAAGGGGTCACTTCTTGGGCTTGGCGTTAAGGGTGGTCACTGTCCCCGGGGGTGACTCTCAGCGTATAGGTTCTGGTCAGCATTATGGCAAGTGCCGAGGTTGGAAAATTTCCAGAGCCGGCAACTACCATACCTTGTTGGGCTCCTTGGTGGGCGATGCCGCCGGACCCGAATCACTATCAATGTCCTATGGGGTCTTTTTCTAACGTCGTCGAAGCCAAATCTACTACTCGTTACATGGTCATTCATACACCTAGCACTTTTCATTCCATTTCTCCTTTTCTCATTAATAAACTTATTTCATATGCTATTGGTAAGGTACAAAATATAAAACAGTTACGCTCTGGTGATCTATTATTGCAGGTGTCCGAAAAACAAGCATTACAAATCAGTAAAATGACTACACTGGGTTCCTTTCCAATACAAACATCGTACCATAAAACAATGAATATATCACGTGGTGTACTTTCCGAACCCGATTTTATGAAGGTTTCTGAAGCAGAATTTTTGGAAGAGCTACGAGATCAAAATGTCTGTGCCGCTCGTCGCATTAATATTCGACGAGGTGACAGACTTGTTCCCACGCAACATATTGTTTTTACATTTCCGGTTTTGCCTAAAACCATCAAAGGCGGTTATATTGCAAAATTCGACCCTACATCCCCAATCCTCTACGATATTTTATATGTCAGAGGTATGGACATTCACAAATAGGTTGTCGAAGCAATGAGAATATTTGTGGTAAATGTGCAGAATCAGGCCATGAAATGAATGCTTGTACATCTGACATCCTGAAATGTGTTAACTGTTCTGGCTCCCATGACGCATTTTCTAAATCCTACCCTAAGTGGATCTTCGAAAAAGAAATAATTTCCATTAAGATAAAAAATAATATAACTTTCCCGGAAGTCCGAAAAATTGTGAATGATAGAACTCCAAAAGTTGGCGTTTCCTATTCATCTGCTCTTAAATCAATTCAGAACACATCTTGCTCCCAAACTGATGCAAGCATTACCCACTGTCACTGCGTAATAATTAATCCAGTGCCACCTGATTACCAACCATCTACCTCCGCTTTAGCACCAAAAAATTTTACAATCTCCGAAAATTTGTCTCCAAAAAAAATCAGCGCCACGACTTCCTGGTGTTTCAAAAAAAGAAACTGCCAAAAACAGGAAGAAACTGAAATCGCTTGCAACAAGACCTCATGTTGCCGAAGATTTTTTAAAAATTAACACTTCATCATCCGAATTTTCAGACATGGAGCTCGATTCTTCAGCTTCACACAAGAAAATTCCTGCAGAGGGTATAAAGAAGCAGAAAATAAATCTCCAGATAAATATTGAATTTATGGCCGCTCTGTTTTCCTGGAATTGCCACGGTTTGCGTAATAAACTTTCTCATATTAAGGATAAGATTAACGAAACTCATCCCGCATGCATTGAACTCCAGAAAACCTTCTTTAAGCCATCAGACCTTGCAAAAATTCGACATTACAGTCTCATTCAAAAGGACGTTATTTCTAGTCGACCATCTGGGGGTGTTGACCTCCTGGTCTCCCATGACATTCCGTCGTCTGTTATTTCTCTATACACAAATCTACAGGCAGTTGCAGTCCGAATAATGGCTCCTTCTCTGATTACAGTATACAGCATTTACTTGCCACCAAATGTGTCTATAGATCAAACAGACATTAATGCCTTATTGAATGAGCTTCCACCTCCTTTGATTCTTGTTGGAGATTTCAACGGCCATAGCCCTCTCTGGGGTAGTGAGCGTGTGAATCATCGTGGGAAACAAATTGAGGAATTAATTGACTCTCATTCTCTTTGCCTCTTAAATAATGGTGAACCCACATATTTTCATAAGCAAAATAGAACATTTCAGTCACTAGACCTTGCTATTTATACACCATCATTAGCACCGAAGTTTAATTTTAGAGTGGGAAATGATCTATTGGAAAGTGACCATTTCTATATTTTTTTAGAACCCCTTTATTGAAATAGCTCTCTAATGCAACGTACACCTCGTTATTTGTTCTCAAAAGCTAATCGGGCGTTTTTTTTTTCTGTTACGACAAATATTACAAAAACGATGGTAACGGCTGAGAATATAAATGATGTAGTTCACTTAATTACTGACATATTAATAGAAGCAGAAGATTCAGCTATTCCAAAATCTGGAAACTGCTCTCCAAAATACCGGAACCAAGAATGCACTAAAGCTAGGAAAAGAAAAAAAAATGAGCATGGAATATATTCAGGAGACAACCAACAACAAGAAACCTCGTAATTTATAATGAATCAAAAAGTAAGGCGCGACTAATTAGAAGACGTAGTCAAAAAGATTGTTATGTAAATTACGTATCCAAAAATTAAGTCTTCTATCTCGGCAAAAGAAATGTGGATTAGTGTCAAGAAAGCTTGTGGGATATACCCTGAAGTCCCTCTTTCCTGATTAAAGGTAAACAATAAAGAAATTACCAACTTACAAGAAATGGTGAATACTGTTATTGAAGCTTTTGCATCCGTATGCAATTCTAATAATTATACTGAGAACTTTCTTTCAACTAAACGTAAATCGGAACGAACCACTCTACGCTTTAATACAAACAAATTTCTATCGTAGAATTCGAATTTTACCCTTTCCGAGCTACAGTATGCTTTATCAAGTACAAAAGAAACAGCTCCTGGCCCGGATGTAATCACGTATGCTATGCTTAAAACCTTTCTCATGAGGCTTTGTTAAATATCCCTTGTATGTTTAACAGAATCTGGAGGGAACATGTTTTCCCTATTTAGTGGAGTAACGCGATTGTAATCCCAGTAGCAAAACCTAATAAAGATCCTCAAAACCCCATGAATTACAGGCCTATTGCGTTGACTTGCTGCCTGTGCAAACTTCTTGAAAAAATGGTGAATGCTCGCTTGATCCATGTATTAGAGACAAATGAATTTATATCCCCTTTCCAAAGTAGTTTCCGGAAGCGACGTTCCACTGTTGACAATCTTATAGCTTTGGAGACAGACATAAGAAATGCCTTTGTACGAAGAAATCACTTGGTGTCTGTCTTTTTTGGCATAGAAAAAGCTTATGATAGAGCTTGGAGATTTGGAATTTTAAAGGATTTGTTTAATTTTAACTTTCGTGGAAATTTACCCATTTTTATTAAAAACTTTTTAGCGCATAGGGTATTTAGAGTCCGTTTGGGGAATACTCTCTCTCAAGCGCATTGTCAAGAAGAGGGAGTACCGCAGGGCAGCCTATTGAGCGTAACTCTGTTTATTATAAAAATCAACCAATTTCTATTCATCATTCCATCCACTGAACATCAAAACATCTATGCTGACGACCTGCAGATCTCCTGTTCTGCTAGGGATATGCGTTCTATAGAACGGCAATGACAAATTACAATTCACAACATGGTAGCCTGGTCTGAAAGCAATGGGTTTACATTTTCTCCTCAAAAAAACTGTATGTATGCATTTTTGTAGAAAGCCACTACATCCAGATCCTGAATTAACACTGAACGGTAATCCTCTGACTATATGCGACCAGCATACATTCCTAGGTGTTATATTCGACAAACGCTTGACTTTCCTCCCCCATATAATGGATTTACAGAACAGAGTCTGCGATCGTGGAATATCCTTCGAGTTCTGTCAAATACTACTTGGAGTGCTGATCGCACTAGTTTGTTGAAAGTATATTGAAGCGTTATTCGCTCCAAATTGGATTACGGCTGTTTTGTATATGGTTCGGCTCGAAATTCTTATTTATCTCGTCTTAATTACGTACATCATCAGGCTCTGCGTGTATGCTGTGGTGCATTTATAACATCTCCGATTAGCAGTATATATGTTGAAACTTATGAATCTTCATTATCTTTTAGACGAAACATGTCCGCATGTTACTATTTCCGTGTTTTATCGAACCGATTTCATCCTTTAAGGAGAATGTTTTTAAATTGTAGTCAATCTCCACTATTCAACGTCCGCAGATCCTGTATACCTCCTCTGGGAACACGTATTTTTAGGATATTACCAGAAACTTACCATAATGTTGAAATTCATGACGAAAGTCCTTTTTGTATACCACCTTGGTGTTAATATGATATTGTTTTGCTTCATCCATTTCAAAACTTTTTAAAGTCCAATACTCCTGATTTCATTTTTAGAGCACTTTTTTCTGCTCACAGACAGATGTACAGTGACTACATTCCTGTATACACGGATGGTTCCAAAGCCGAGTCTCACGTTGGTTATGCTTTTGCTGGTGAGAATGTAGTTATAAGTCACAAATTACATGAATTTACTTCAGTTTTTATTTCGGAAGTCACAGCCATATATAGTGCTATACAATATATTGCTAAGAATAAGTTTAGAAAGGTGATCATTTATTCCGATTCTTGGAGTGCCCTTCAAGCCCTCATTGGAAAATCGCACAATCATGCATATATTTCTGATATCAGGAATTTGCTTAAGGACCTATGTCAAAATAGTTTTAAAATTCTATTCTGTTGGATTCCTTCCCATGTGGGTATCCAAGGGAATTAAATAGTGGATATTGCTGCAAAATCAGCAACCGAATCCCACAAACAATTAATTCCTTATGCTGATGTACGTTCTTCAGTTCGGAAATAGGTTTTGCAAAATTGGCAGAGCCAATTGAACCTTGAGATTGAAAACAAACTACACATAGTGAAACCTTTTATTGAACTTTGGTGTTCCTCCTTAAATCGCAAATGAGATGTTTTTCTGACACGATTACGCATAGGGCATTCTAGAATAACACATAAACATAGGCTTTTAAAGCAGCCACCACCAACTTGTAGTCGTTGTGGTGATAGTTTGACTATCCGACATACAATGATCGAATGTCAGTCACGGGACTCATCGCGTCTTAAGTATTTTAATACAGTTGTTCCTTATCTTCCGCTTTTAATCGGACATAAACCGCATTTTAATATTTTCCTTTATTTAAAAGAGGCGGGTTTTATCAAAGAAATTTGAAATGTTGTGTTTTCCTTGTCGTTGTTCTTAATTTGTAGTTGTCTTTTTTTAAAACAGATTATAAACATTTTAAACAGAGTTTTATGTCATCTAGTTGCGGCGTAGGTTATCCAGAGAATGGATCTTGCGCTAGTGTAATATTCACTCACTCACTCAACATAAGCTGTTTGTTATTCATTCATCAAGTCAGTCGAGCGGAAGATTAAAGGCCACAGAGTCTAGGCCTTTCCCAACAACTCCCACATTATTGGCATTGGAAAAGTTAATCCTGAACCCTACTGCAATAAGCAAATCAGAGGCGTCAAAAAAAAATCAGTCAACGAATATTTTTTTCGTCCACCGCCGCAAATTGCTCCAAAACTCACCTCTTCTCAAGAAATCATTGAAATCATCAAGAAATTAAATGTCAAAAAAGCTACTGGTCCTGACAGTATTCCAAATAAAGCCATCAAGATGTTCACCCTAAATGCAATAACCCACCTTACCAAAATCTTCAACCGATGCTTGAAAATTCAACTACTTCCCAACAGTCTGGAAAATAGCCCATGTTTTGATGTTCCCGAAACCGAATCAGAATCCAAAGCTCCCTATCGACCAATCAGCCTTCTCAGCAACATCGGCAAGATATTTGAAAAGATATTACTCACTAGACTTACAGAGTTCTGCAATGAAAAAGCCATAACCCCTGATGAGCAGTTTGGGTTCAGGAAAAATCACAGCTGCGTCCACCAACTACTTAGGGTGGCCGAGATCATCACGGGCACCTGTGTTCCTAGATATGAGGAAAGCCTTTGACCGAATGTGGTATCAAGGTCTCACCTTCAAATTGATTCATTACAAATTCCCCTACTACCTCACAGTAATTATAACCAACTTCCTATCCGATCGCACATTTCAGGTCAAAGTTCAACAAACCCTCACAGAGACAGGGGTCATCCTAGCTGGGACACCTCAAGGCAGCGCCCTCAACCCTTTGCTTTACTGTACCTACAGCGCAGATTTTCCTAAATTGGAACCAACCATGAACTGTCTGTTTGCTGACGACACCACAATCTTAATTCAAGGTATTTCACCAAAATTTGTAATCAAACAACTCCAAGATGCTTTATTTAAAATTGAAGAGTGGTGCACACGTTCGCGTGTATCCATTAACACAGATAAAACCCACGCCATCATGTTCCGCAAAGGCCAACCCCCAAAAAAATCATTTAATCAGCTCTCCGACTTGAATGATGATCTAACCTGGGACACAGAAGTTAAATACCTCGGCCTCATCCAGGACTCTAAGCTTACCTTCAGAAACCATGTTAAATACAACTCAGATAAATTCTGGACTAAGGTCCATGAAATCATTCCACTAATTGGTCGCCACTCCCCGCTTTCCCTCAATAACAAAGTCCGACTCTACAAGATAGTGATCAGGTCCATCCTGAAGTATGCAGCCCAAATCTGAGGGATCGCACAGGAACAAATCTGGGGGATCGCACAGGATCGCACAGGAACAATCAAAACAAAATTCTGAGAATAATCACATATGCACCTTGGTATGTTCGCAACGATGTCATCCATAATGACATGAAAATTGAAGACATTGAATCCTTTATCACCAAATTTTCCAGGAATTTCTTCCTCAAAAAAGATCACACCAATCCAACAATTGCTCAACAAACTTATTTTGCCCTCTGCAATAGTAAATACAACTACCCATATGCCACCACCAAATGGTCCCTTCCACTTATACCACCATAACTCAAAAGCCTCGTCCATTAAGTTTTCCATTTTCAACCTGCACTCCATCATTCAATTCACTACTGCCCTCTTTTATATTCAACTTCATGCTTTTCTTTTTGTCACCCGGTCTCATGACCAAACCTAAAGTGCTTGTTCGCTAATATTTCTCAGGGTTCCCAATTCAGGTTCGTAGAAGTGCTTTGCACTGGCACTCAACAAAGAATCTAAATTCAGTCAGTCAGTTTTCGAAGAAGAGCACGGCAAATACTGAACGCAAGGTTCTTGACAAATCCTTTCATCTACCGGAGATTAAGCTCCAACCGTAAGGACTAGGAGCTCTGTTAAACATATAATTAATAAAAGCCTCTTTATTATTAATTACCACTTTCATGACAATATCTCCTTTCACCTGGGCTTGCTATTAGTTTATAAAGGATAGTTAATATATATATACATGTAACTCATTGTTCTATATTCATTGTTCATCATTCAAAGATTATAAGGTATTCAATAGAAAAGTATAATTTACCACTTTTTAAATATACAATTTTTTTTAATTACTTAAAGGATTAGAACGATTTGATGGCTTTAGGTTTAAGATGAAAGGTCGCCGAGCCAGGGCGCTTCCAAAGAACCCCCAAACATCATTGGCATTAGCTTTAGTTTCCTATAATGTATATCTTATGATTCGGTCTCGTACCGAGACGAGAAGCAATAGAAAATCTTATTGTCGGATATTAACGACTAAAGAGCAAAATTTCAACAGTTGTTTATGTTAGACGAACGCTTGCGGGAGACTCTCTGCAACTGACATCATTTTGTTAATATCTCTTTCTGTGAGGTTTTCAAAACGGATCGGAGGTGAGAACAGACTTGATAGCTTCATATCCGAAAACTTTCTGAATTCAAGGTATCGAAATAAAATCCTAGCGCATCAAGATTTTTGTGTTATATTGTTAAAGACTAGCCACCTTTGGCGACCAGCCGGTTCGCCAATCTTAATGTTCGTTAAAATTTTAATAATTAAATATTTTATGCAATTCCTAGTTTAATAGCTTCTTCATCAAAATATTTTAAAACTTCAAATTTTGATAGTCATATAATTCACTCATAATATTATAAAAACCTTCAGTCATAACGCAATAAGTATATCTCTAATTTTCTGTTAGCTCCCGTAGAATTTATACTTTAAATTAAAGTGGAAAGGCTTAATCTGCAATTAATATTTTTTACTGAAATAAAGCATTTTTTTATCATATGATTACTGAAAACAGTCACTCGGAGTTTAAACTTTATGGGCACTAAAGAATACTTTTCTTAATTTATGTAATATCTCAAGAATTTGTCAACAAAATTTTCTCAGATTCATCTTGAGCAGATCGATTAATTAACAATGTTTAATTTTAAATGCATCAAACACTAAGAAAATAAACAGAATCGTTTAAAATAATCGACCGAAAACAGGTTAAAAAAAACTACTTAAAAAACGATGTACTTAAAACTATAAGCATATACAAAAAATATATAACTAACATAAATACAATTTAATTACAAAAGTATACAACTAACCTAAAAATAATTTAAATCAGGTCCGCATCCGTTGATAATAGTTGTCAACGATCAGAACACAATGCGCATGCGTGAATTTTCAACGCCAGTTACGGTAACGCAAATGCGTGAGCTTTTCTACGCCAGTTGGGTTAACGCTATGCAGATTAGATATTTTTAATTTCCTTTATTGTTTTATTTTAATTCAAAAGTACTTCAAAATCGATTAATTAACAATTTTTAATTTTAAACGCATCAAACATTAAGAAAATAAACAGAATCGTTTGAAATAATCGGCCGAAAAATCTTAAGCCTAGCCTCATTTCTGTTGGAAAAAAAAAAAAAAAAAAAAAAAAAAACTGAAGCCTTACTCATTTGGCGGTGGGGAAAAAGAAAAGATTTTTTTGGCGGGAAAGTTAGTTTTTAATTAATAATTAAAATTCCAATTAAAAATTCAAAAAAAGGAATCCCAGGTGCACATTCCCGTCCTCCAAGGTATACCTGTATCAAATTTGGTAGCTGTAGTTCAAATGGTCTTTTCTGTAGAGCGCCAACACACACACACACATTGAGCTTTATATAAGTATAGATAATGTGGATGTTTTATGCTACTACATCGCGGGCTATTAGTTTAACATTAATCAAATAAAAATTATGTTTGCTGCGTTTTGATTTTTTCTAAAGAGACCTATTAAACAATCTGGCTTTGAAGAGAAATGCAGAATTTTATATTGAATTGTATGTTGTAAATTATAGCATGATTTTTTTAAAAGTAAGATTGATGCATAAAAATGTTTGAAAGTTTTGTTCAATTCTACAAAATTTTGCTATTAGGTTTATTTAAAATTAATTTAATTATCTATCACGAATGTAGAGTTTGATATTTTTGAATTATATAAGTAATTGGTCATAAATTTCAGAGTTATATACCATCATTGAAAATTGATATATATGGAATGGGTTATAAAGCTGTTATATAAAAACAAATCATCAATTGCTATATATAAAGTAAAAATGAAGTCAGATATATTTATTCAAAACTTTTTAAAATATCCTTTTGTAATACTACATACTTCAGCTATAAAATTTATTAAATACTAGACGAATTTGGCAACCAGCCGGTTCGCCAATCTTAATGTTCGTTAAAATTTTAATAATTAAATATTTTATGCAATTCCTACTTTAATAACTTCTTCATCAAAATATTTTAAAACTTCAAATTTTGATAGTCATATAATTCACTCATAATATTATAAAGGCCTTCAGTCATAACGTAATATGTATCTCTCTAAGATTCTGTTAGCTCCCGTAGAATTTATGTTTTAAATTAAAGTGTAAATCATGAATCTGCAATTAATATAATAATATTTTTTTACTGAAACAAAGCATTTTTTATAGTATAATTACTGAAAACAGAGTCACTGAGCGTTTAAACTTTATGGGCACTAAAGAATATATATCTTAACTTATGTAATATCTCAAGAATTTGTCAACAACACTTTCTCAGATTCATCATGAGCAGATCGATTAATTAACCATGTTTAATTTTAAATACATCAAACACTAAGAAAATAAACAGAATCGTTTAAAATAATTGGTCGAAAGCAGATTAAAATAAACTATTTAAAGAACGATATACTTAAAACTATAAGCATATACAAAAACATATATAATTAACATAAATACAATTTAATTACAAAAGCACACAACTAACCTAAAAATAATTTAAATCCAGTCCGAATCCGTTGAAAATCCGGTAAATCCTCTGTCAGCAATCAGAACACAATGATCATGCGTGAATTTTCAACGTCAGTTACGGTAACGCAAATGCGAGAATTTTTATACGCCAGTTGGGGTAACACTATGCAGATTATAAATTTTTAATTTCCTGTATTCTGTTTTATTTTAATTCAAGAGTACTTCAGAATGAATCTCAAAGATCGATTAATTAACAATGTTTAATTTTAAACGCATCAAACATTAAGAAAATAAACAGAATCGTTTGAAATAATCGGCCGAAAACTGTTAATCCTAGCCTCTTTAGTGTGGGAAAAAAGAAAAAAAAAAAAAAAAACTGAAGCCTTACTCATTTGGCGGTGGGGAAAATGAAAAGATTTTTTTGGCGGGAAAGTTAGTTTTTAATTAATAATTAAAATTCTAATTAAAAATTTAAAAAAAGGGACCCCGGATGCACATTCCCGACCTCCAAGGTACACATATACGAAATTTGGTAGCTGTAGGTCAAACGGTCTGGCCTGTAAAGCGCCAACACACACACATTGAGCTTTATATAAGTATAAATTAATATTGCTTTCTGTATAATTTTTAGTTTTTCAATACCAAATTTTGTGGATTTCATTTATTTTGTAAGTAATAAAGGAATTTGTCTGATGATGGGCGTACATGATTGATTTTTGCACTATAAAAAATTTCGAGCATGATCTGTTTTCATGGCTACCTATAATCATAATTTTTCTAATATTAATGAATGTATTCTTTAATTCAATATCATAGTGCATTTTTTATTGATTAGTGTTTTAAAAAATTATATAGGTCATTTTATGGAAAACCAATTTCTGTACCAGCATTATTATGTCTTTCTCTTTTCCAGTTCTTATAAAATTGAGATTTTTTTATTTTTTATTTTCAACTTTTGTGCTAAGCGGATATTTTACCAAAGCTTTTTTCTCGGATGTATTACTAAGTTTATATACTGTATCATCATATATTAAATGTGTTCATTATGCTTTTTTTTGAGGGAATTAATGTCTTTTTAATTGTTGTTTCAGAGAAAAAAATATGTTTATTATTTAAACATAGCCACGGAAATGTTCCTTTGATGTATCTTCCTGTTTCCTCATGACTCGATACAAGACACTAGTGTCTCAGTCGCAACCTTTATCCCTATGCGATGGACGAATCTATCGCAAACCGTACTTTTCATAGGTAGCATAGGTAGGAACGTTTCAGCGAGAGGGGCACCTGGGATAAGTGTTTTCATTTATTTGTTGAGTTGTATCACAACGCTTTTCTCGGTGGTTTTAGAAGGAATGGTATTTTTCTACACGATGTCGACATATTAGTTTAAAACATGTTTCTCAGTAATCTTTCTACTTATTTAATGGATATTTAAGACACATTCCATTTACTCATATTTATAAAATGATTATTTAATATAAATTCTTTTTCATCCTTTATAAGCGTTCCTTTGTATATTATTTCACTACAGGGAATTCTGGAGAAAAATGACATAATGTTAATCGTTCATTACAAACGAAAAACTCCAGATTATTTATTTTCTTCAGGTGGCTTTTACTTGTTTTCTACTATTTATTATTATTATTTCTATTGCTGTTTTTAGAGGGTTCTGAATTTCCTGAAATGAATGAATCTTGAAATTATTTAAATATTTGTTTTGTCTGACGAATGTTTCCATTGATACATCTTCAAAGCAGATTTTTTTTTTTTTTTTTTTTTTTTTTTTTGCAGACACAGTGCACATGAGATATTAATGATAAATATCTAATGTGCACTGTTTCTTAAAAAAAAGTGCCTTTTAAATCTTTATATGATTGCATGAATACATTATTTTTTGTTGTCAGAGAGAAATATTCTGATAATCATTATATTTCCGTTCACACTCCCAGAACATCATACGTCTATTTATTTTATAATTTCGAAGCTCAACGTTTCTATTTGTTTTAATTTGTCTTTATATGTTACTATGAACTGAAAAAATAAATCAAATTATATTTTGCTATTGCTGATTTTAAGTTGTAATGTGAGGAATAAAATAAATTTTGGTTTTACTGAAAGTTGTATTTTTAAACATACGGCCAGTTCGCGAATTGGCCAACGTTACTGTAAACTTACCGGCCAATGTCCGATCTTTTCGTGATTTCGGGTTTTGGCCGGCCAATTCGCGAAGTGGTTTGCTTGGGACGATCGGCCAAAGTAGGAAGAAAGGAATAAAAAGCAGATTGTTTTACACATTGTTAAAAGTGAAATATT
Source organism: Argiope aurantia (assembly GCA_026543865.1). Taxonomy (NCBI): domain Eukaryota; kingdom Metazoa; phylum Arthropoda; class Arachnida; order Araneae; family Araneidae; genus Argiope; species Argiope aurantia. Next base: position 24,597 of record JAPMOR010021451.1, read on the forward strand.
TAAAAATGAGTACTTCTGCGTACTGTTTTTTTTTAAGTACAATTGTTTCAGAAACGAGTTCAAACCTCTGAGTTAAAAATAAACTTGTAATATATAAAAATATGTTCTCGTGTTATTCTGTTCTCATATTAAAGCCCTAATAGAAATTATTCAGTGAACGTATATGCTGTAACAACGTGATAGTGTGAAGATTAGATTTGCGCCCGTCAAAATGAACGAATTATATCTTGAGCAAAGAAGCTGCGTATCGTGTATTAATACAAAGGCAAATTGAGTATTCAGTTTTCAACTACCTTTAAGGGTGATCCTTATTCTTTTCCTGTCCATGGACCTAATGTTAAAGATCCCAGATCACATTGTCTCCCGAAATATCGCTTCAAAAATATGAAATTTTTTGCAAAGACAAATAGCAAATATAAGGGCTAATTAAAACAAATATAAAGGAAATATAGTTTTGCTATTACTATCATTTAAAGACATTTCTTTGTTGGCGCCATCTGTCGAAATCCCCCTACAACATGACCTTATTTATATTTTATACATAAATGTCATTATATTTATTTACCACCAGCCGCCTTTGGCGACTGGCCGGTTCGGCAGTATTAATGATCGATAAAATTATCAATTAATGTAACTTGTTCTCTTAGTAGCTTTTTCTGCAAAATATTTTTGAGCTTCATATTTTGGTAGTTATGATTCAGTCATACTTTTATGTAGGCCTTAAACAGTTCTGTTCATTGTACTACTTCTTCTAATGTTCTGTCAGTATCCATAAAATTTCTACTTTAAATTAAAGTGGAAATGTTAAACTGCAATCAATATAAAAGCTTTTTATATTGAAGCTAACCATGTCTTATTTTAAATATGAAAATTGAAATCAGAGTCGTTTGGCAGTGAAATTATATGTGCACTGCATAATAATTTATATAATATCTTAAAGAATTATTCAACAAAAATTTCATCGTAAAATTAATTTTTTACTTTCAAAAGATTTAAATGATGCAAATAAAAATGTTGTATTTTATTTCAGTCAATAAATGAACTTATGAAAAAATTACGAATTTTAAATTTTATACAGTCTTTTGGTCCCAAGAAATCCTATTCTGCGAAATACTCTTGACACTTCGACTTTTAAATAAATAAATAAACGTCCCTATCTTCTGCGATGAATCTGACCAATTTATGAAATTTTTATGCATCAATTTTAGAACAATCAACATTTTCATAATCACAAACCAATCACTGTCGAGAAATCCTGGCAGAAGATAAACGTATCTTCATTGAGACAATCGGTGAAGTAGTCTAAAATCGCCAGTTTTTATAGAAGAGTGATATTGAAATTTCATAAACCAGTCAGTTTTTTTGATTGATTTATTGGTTGGCGTTGAATAATTTTTATTCAAAATATTGGTGTCTCAAGAATATTTTGTTAAATATGATTCAAAGGGCAGATAACCTATGTAAAAATTTAAAATTCCTGATTCATCGGAGCATTTATTGACTAAAGTTATATTAAATATAATTATTTAGTTCCTTTAGACCATTTTGTTAGCAAATGTATTCCCCAAATTAGCTGATGGTCGCTGATTAGAATGATTATCGTAAGTATATTAAACTATGTTTGCCTTAAATTAAATTGTTTTATTAAATTAATAATATAGGTATTGTCAAAGCTCATAGAAAACTTTTCCTCCTTTTACTTTTCAGAAAATATCTTATTTCATTTTTTTTAATTTTATACAGACACCCGCCGAAGACTACAATTTTATTTATTAAATTTGCAATAATAGTTGATTTATTTCTTAATTTAAACTTCTATCAATGTGATGGCAACACGTTGATAAAAGTGTTTTTTTTTTTTTTTTTTTTTT
>JAPMOR010021451.1:37734-59007 GCA_026543865.1 Argiope aurantia
ACTAAAATTCTCAATACTTTCAATTTCATAAAGACTAATTTTTTTTTCTTAAAATAAGATTTATATTAAATTAAAAATCAATATGTATATTAGCTGATTAATATTATGTGATTTAAAAAGGTACTTTTTTTATATGCATATATTTTTTATTCCAAATTTTTTCGTTTCATAAATTTTAAATATTATAGAAAAAATTATTTAATTATTATGAATATTTAAATATTATATTAAAATTTAAGCATACCAGAATTTAATTCCTCTATTAATATTATATCAAAATCAGAATTAAGATAATATAATCACTTGCACTAACAAATTTTTATTTCTTGGATATTTTAACTATTTCTCCTCATGCTTATAAATTTGTTCAAAATGCTGAAACTTTTACCTTTATGATGCACATAAGTAAAGGCGTTTAAAGACAATTTGGATTTTAATTTAAAAAGAAGCCTTATTTTTGGATTTAATATAGTAATCTTTGTTCATTCAAAATTAGTGCAATTTTCACTTAATATTGTAAAATAAATGCTTATTTTTGTATAATATTTAAGTCAGATTTTATTCAACACCGTTACATTTTCTCAATTCCCCCCCCCTCAGTTTATGGAAGCTTAATTAATATTTAAGTCATATTTTATTCAACACCGTTACATTTTCTCAATTTTTTTCCCCCTCAGTTTATGGAAGCTTAATTCTTCTCATTTTGATTTTCAAACAATTATTCACAAAATAAAAATGATCTGCTTCATAAGCAATCATTATTCTAATATACTAATATATATTAGTTAATTAACAAACATTAACAAAAGGAAAGGCATTTGCTTGAACTCAAAAAATTCAATAATAATATTATTTTAAGTAATTTAAATGATGAGTGGATAAATACCAAGTCAGTAGTGAAAATTTTTGGGGTATTGCATAAAAAGAAAAATTTTGAAGATGATGAAAATCCTTAAAACCTATAAAATTTATATAGTTTATATAAATAAATTAACTTTGCATAATTTTGACCAAATTATTAAAAAAAAGACTATTTCTATGAGGATATAGAATAAAATGTAGAAAAATAACATGGAAGAATAATTGATATTGTTTTAAAATTATGATAATTACAATGGATATATGAATTTCAACTCTATTTATGTTAAGTTCAAAAATTATTTGCAGTTTAGAATCAATAATAATGTTAATAATAATCCCTGAATCAAATAATCTGAAAATTCATTTGTCCAGTAGGTTATTTAATAACTTGAATATCTTTTTAAAACAATTTCCATTGTCTCCATTACAAAAATGTGAAGAAAAGATAATTTCCCAAAATAGTTTCCAAAAATAAAATAATTTAAATTTATTAATTGGGTCAAAAAATGAAAATAGATGGCATTCAATTGAAGCCAGATTTTATTCATTACAGAAAAAAGGATGAATGGGGAATTAATAATGTGAGAAGGATTACAAAATATGTTTTATCTACTTTTTTTGATGAAGGAGTTTGCATAAAAGCAGTATTTTAAAAATCAAAGAAATTTTGAAAATTTAAATGCAACTGAAAGAACTTCCTGTGCTATTATATTCATAGAAAAAGAAATCATTTAGCGTATAAAAGAGCAGATGAACTTGGATATGTATCATATTATTGGAAACTTCTAAAGAGATGAAGACAACTTGGAACAAAGAAACTGAACTTAATGAACAAAGAGAATGCACGATAATATTACAAGTTGAATATATTATATACGATATATAATATATTCCGCAAGATATTGTATAAAAGCAGATAATCTGTGAATTCTGATAAAGTCTTAAAGGTGGTGAAATGGGAGCAAAGCTATTTTACATATTTCTAGCATAACTTCAAAAAGTATCATTAGAAAAAAAAACATTTATATCTTCTTAAATTTTTAAAGAATTAGTCTTTAAGTCATATCAATTATCTGCATCTTCAGGTAATTCATACTTCACTCTTAATTTTTCAAGGTTCATTAAAATAAAATTTGCAATAATTCCATTTTTTATCGAAATGTTAAACATATAACATTATTGTCATGTTTACCTTTCATACGATTTTGCAAATGTTAAAGCTAAGTTCTTAACGACTTTTTCCATATTTGCTTTTATTATATAGAACAAAGGGAAAAGTTTTAATATACTTGTAAATTAATTCACTATTATACACCGCCTTTTACAATTATAATGCGCCCAGATCATTATTATCACATATCATCTTTTTTTCCAACTTTTGTCATAATGTTTTGCTGGATGGATTAAGACCACATCGATAGCTTGCAAGCGAAAGTGGAGTATTGAAGATAACATACCTGTTTTGTTTGTTTTTCCCCTCAAGAGTTAAGTCGAACTAGGTATAACTTCGTAAACAATGGAACTAGGGAAAGATGCTACATTTTCAATAAAAGTATTTCACATAAATTACTTTGTACTAGCATGTTCAATATTTACAATTATAGCATAACAACTTGAAATATTACAATTTAATAGTTAGTTTATAAACTATTTAAAATAGAAAAAAAAATTCACTCTTTCTTTAAGTAAGGAAGAAATGAGACACAGCTTTAAAAGTTAACAGAATATAAGCTTAGCCTAAAAGTAGCATGTTTGTATGAATGAGCTTTTTACAGAAATAATCTGTTCAAAATATCATAAGTGGATGTTTGTTTCCTGTACAAGTTCGTAATTTTTAACCACTAATTTTAGAAATTATACATCAATATTTCTATCATTTGCTTAATTGCTGAAATATAACGAGTTTGCAAGCAATATAAAAGAACTCAAAACGAGAAATTTTGCCATTTTTACCAGACAATAGTTAGTTTTACTTATTGTTTTTAAAAGCTGTTTAATAAAGTGTATCATAATGGGAACTTTCTTTTCTTAGGCGAAATATGCCACATAAATGGATGAAAGATAACTTTGACAACAAAAAAGTTCTACATCATGTGTAAATGCTACACGAATCCTCGTGTGGGGGGGAAAAAATAAAGAATTGACAAAGGTAATAAATATTTTTAAATCAGTTCTGGAAGAATAATGGATCCAATAAAAGTACTTATGCAAAGTTACAAATGTTATTTTATTTCAAAAGAAAAAGATTTGCAAGCATACAAAGTTTGATGCATTTGCATACATCAGTAAAAGTCTAATTAAATAAGACTTCAGGAAAAGAATTCAACAAAAATAAATAAATAAATAAAGAAGCTTCAACATTTCCCTATGATATAGATGGGTTAACCAATTTTTCTTTTAAAAAAATGTCGTAGTCAAAATCAAAAATGTATCAAATTAAATGTTTCATATTTCAAAAAATATAGAACACCCCGCTAGCTTATGGTTTCTCTTTCGTATGCACCAATAAATGTCTTTTCGAATTTCCCGGTTGAGAAAAGGCTTTATTACACAAGTCACAGACACACGGTGTTTCTTTAACTGTTTGCTTAAAATGCTTTCATGAGAAAATGCTTTACTGAAGATACTACAGACATACAGATTTTTTCTTATGCGTCAATAAATGTTTCCTTAAAGTGTTTCGGTAAGAAAATGGTTTATTACACACATCAGAATTATACGGTTACTTTCTCGTATGCGTCAGTAAATGTGCTTTCAAATATGATTGCTGAGAAAACGCTTTATTACACTTATCACAAATATACGGTTTGTCTTTTGTATGCGTCAGTAAATGCTGTTTTAAATTTCCCTTGAGACAAAAAGCTTTGTTGCACACATCACAAATATGCGGTTTTTCATTTGCATGGGTCATTAAATGTATTTTCAAATTTCCCTTCAGAGCAAATGCTTTATTACACACATTGCACACATGTGCTTTCTCTTTTGTATGGGTCAGCAAATGTCTTTTCAAATTTACCGACACAGAAAACGTCTTATTACACACTTCACAGATATACGGTTTCTCTTTTGTATACCTCCTTAAATGTCTCTTTAAACTTCCCATTGCATAAAATCCTTTATTACACATATCACAAAAATAAGATTTCTTCTCAGTATGCGTTTTTAAATGTGTCTTTAAGTAGTAGATCTGAGAAAATGCTTTATTACAAATATTACAGACGTGCGATTCCCCGTCCGTATGAGTCAGCAAATGTCTTTTTAAACTGCTTCGACCAGAAAACGCCCTTTTACACACATCACAAACAAAAGATGTTTGATTCGTATGCGTCCATTCATGTGACTTTAAAAAACTCACCACTGAAAACGAAGCATTGCAAACACTACAAACGTATGGTTTATTTTTCGTATGCGTCATATAATGTGCTTTCAAATTTGATTGTTGAGAAAACGCTTTATTGCACTTATCGCAAATGTATGGTTTCTCTTTTGTATGGGTCCGTAAATGTCTCTTTAAATTTCCTTTAAGAGAAAAAGCTTTGTTGCACAAATCACAAACATTTGACTTCTCTTTTGTATGTGTCAGTAAATGTATTATCAAATTACCCTTCCGAGAAAACGCTTTATTACACATATTGCAAACATGCGCATTCTCTTTTGTATGGGTCAGCAAATGTCTTTTCAAATTTGTTAGCACAGAAAACGCTTTATTACACACATCACAGACATACGGTTTTTCTTTCGAATGCGTCTTTAAATGTGCCTTTAAATTTCTTGGTGCAGAAAATCCTTTACAGCATACATCACAAACATATAGTTTTTCTTCGAATGCAGTTTTCTTCGTATGAGTCAGTAAATGGTCTCTTAAAATAATTCGTTGAGAAAACGCTTTATTACACAATTCACAAACATGCGGTTTCTCTTTCGTGTGCGTCAGTAAATGCGTCTTTAAATTTGCCTGTTGAGAATACGATTCACTGGACATTTGCTTCGCGAACGAGAAGAAATCTCAATTTAAATTGCTTTGATAGAAAATGCCTCAAGATAAGAAAAAAAGTTAAGGCTTCTCTTTCACTTGCGTTAGTAAATGACTCTTTAAATCTTGCTTAAAAGAAAATCTTTCGCCTTTTTTTTTTTTTTTTTTTTTTGTACAAATCTACACGTGATATTTGCGATATTTCTGTTTTATAAGTATAATGAAATGCTGTTTCTGACAAAGCAATCTGATTCACATGGCACAAATGAATTATTTTTACTTATCTAGTTAATATATTATTCTTTAAAATCTTAAATTGATAACATATTTCTATTGCATGTATAGCATAAAAAATTTTCATATCAAATATTCATATCGATGAGATTGCAGTTGTTGACGAAGAAAGCGTTTAGATCATATAATTAACATTAGCTATTTCAGGCGACTGGCTTGTTCTCTAGAAATAGTAAGAGCGCTTATCTTTTCTATCTATATTCATAACTAATATTTGATGGTGCCAAGATGAAAACTCTCTTAAATTCGTATCTTTTGGAACAATTGCTTTTACTCTTTCAGAAACGGCATACTTGTTCGGTTCATTGCTTCTACACACCTAGGAACAGAGAGAGGGAGAAAAAGAAAAAAAACATTAGTATTTATACTTGAAGTAAACAATAAGAATAACAAAAGCTTTTATAAATTGAATGAAAGCATATTTCACAACGGAATGCACTCATTATGAGAACAACAAATAGCACTTGTAGTGGAGAGAGAATCTTGGTGCTGTGCAGATGAAAACAACGGCTTTTGAGAAACATATTTTATTGTGATTAGTGATGTGGAATCTAGAAAGATTCCACATCACAAGACATACAAAACAACAAATTACACGTACATGCTTAACACGGAAGAATAAAACATCGCCCAGTTTCAAGATGGCTAGCGAACTATCACAGAGTAGTGATGTCTTATTAACTTATTGAAAAGTATCATGGAAACTATACAAATACTCCGTCTTAAAGTGCCGTCTAGAGGCAAGTGTGGAGAATAAACACCATATACATATAGACCACTGGTTACACCCTTTCCCTCTAGTTCCGGCAAGGAACCAGGAGTTTGTGTGACCTTTGGTGGACGGCCACGTTTGCGAAGGGGAATAAACCTACAATGGCACACTTGGATTATCAAGACTTGCAATCTCATAAGATGAGGCTGACCTCTGTGTTAAAATCACATAGAGACTATCTCTGCGTGGCATTAGTTTTGCACTTTTTCTTTAAGAAGCAGGGGTTGTGATGCTACACAAACATGTTCTGCGGACCGATATTTTGGGGCAGTTGCTCTCTTTTTATCTATGTAAAAATTCCTAGTGTCCTGTTACTCTTCAATCACCTCTCTAACTTGCGCAGGAAACTTCGCAAATTTCTTGAAATAGGAAGTTATCTTTGGAACAAAGTTGTCATTTTGAATGACGGCTCCGATGTCCAGAACACAATAATGAATCATTCTCAGGATGGGAAAAATTATACCTTGTGTCAGGACAACATGTTTCACTTTCAACTCATAACTTGCTGCTGGCGGGAAAAATTTCTTGCGATCGTCGGGATGACTTCACTTTCGTTTTATTATTTCACTAGAACACAATGATGAACCATTCCCAGGATGGGAAAAATTTTTCTATGTGTCAGGACGACACGTTTCACTTTGTTTCATAACTTCCCGGGATGGGAAAAATTATGCCTCATTTTTCTTTTTCAAGATATCCTTCTTTACAAAGGACATTCTATACGGGGGTACAGAGATGGGTGGTGTGGTGCTCCAAATAGTTGTTGCTTCTCCCCATGGTTCAAAATTAAGGTCAGGACCTGTTTGTCAAAAATAGAGTCGGGACCTGTTTGTCCACCAAAGCTCTTTTATATAGGCAAAGGCAAAGAATTTATATTCAACACTATTTATTATCAAACACAAGCAATCCATGCATATATTCCTTCTCTAAAAATAAAAACATGAAAAATGTAATGAAATCAAAATAAAAGTTTCAGTTACCGCAACAAAATCACCAAAGGATGAGTTAGTAGGAGAGAAACTTCCTCCTTTACTTCCGGGTTGAAGAAGATGGAATTTGAACTTAATCACACACAAATGATACCGAGATATTTCACATTTTGAAGAATGCACTTTTAGAAGTTGCAAAGTGACTTTAGAACACAAAATTTTCACTTTGTGTCGAACTTGGATGCTATCTTTCACATCAAAGCAGGAACACAACAGTATAGCAGGATTGCTATCATGAATTTCAGAATAAACGGGCACAATGCAGGAGTACAATAAAAAACATAGCAGGGCTGCTATCGGAATTACTTGCTTATCCTCGTATAAAACGCCTTGACTGCTGTCAACAGGAATACAGCAGGTTTGCTCTTCTCTCCTCGTCAGACACCGGGAATCAAGGGGAACCGCAATGCCTTTAATTGGTCGTTAAGCTTACAGCGCCAGTTTTTAGATTCTTCGGAGCCGTTAGGGTTATGTCACGGTTTGGGCGCCATTTGTAATGATGAGAGGCTCATACCGTTGTGCAGATGAAAACACCGGCTTTTGGGAATCATATTGAGATTTTTTCTAGATTCCACATCAGAAGACACACAAAACAGCAAATTACACACATCTACTTAACATGGAAGAATAAAATATCACATGATTTCAAGTTGGCTTCTAAACTATCACAGAGAAGTGATGTCTTACTAACTAACTGAAAGGCATCATGGGACCTATACAAATACTCCGCCTTAAAGTGCCATCTAGGGACAGGTGTGGAGAATAAACACTATATATATATATATATATATATAAAACTCTTAATTTAATCCAAATTAATTTCCAAAATTTTATCTTAATTTAGCCCATAGTAACTTCATTCTAAAAATATTCTCTTATTTCGTGATCCAATTCCACTTTCGGTTTAATTAATGCCTCTGTAAAACTAATGTGCCATCAGAACTACGTTTCAAGAGAAAGTGATATCTTCGGTTGCCCTTGAAAAGGAGTCAAAGCTCACCACGTGTATTGAATTGGCGCCTGACCAAAAATCCTATGTTATATAAGACTAGTGATCATTTGTTCGTCCCTTTTTGCTTTTGTGCCTCGCTGCGCCTTCTTGTAAATAATCATGTTTGCCTCCCGAGAGAGAATAAAACGGAATTAAAAATACCAAGTCTCTTCACTGCTTCGAACCTATATTCTACTTAAACCAAAAATATGTTACATATTATTTAGTCGACAGGATATATGTATATATATATACCACTGGTTACACTCTCTCATTTTTTTAGTTTTAACGATCCCAGAAAAATATAGTATTAATAAGAAATAATGAAGAAAAAAAGTTTTAAATGAATTTTCCATGGTAAAGAAATACAGCATTAAATAATTTATTCAAAATTATTTATAAAAATACTAAATTTGAGAGTAAGAAGGATTTCTCATTTAATTATAATATTTAAAAGATGAATAATTGAATTTTAGGATGATATAAACAATCCTTTAATTCAATAACATTTTCTAAAGTCAGAGGCGAAACACAAGAATTACGAAATGTGCTTCAATCAAATTTAATAGTTTTCGAATAAATGATGTACCCTTTGAAACCTTTACATTCAATTTCATTAGAGATATATGTATTTCCTTTAACACTAGCCGCCTTTGGCGACCAGCTGGTTCGCCAATCTTTATGCTCGTTAAAATTTTCAATTCCATATTTTATTAAGCTTGTCTTGTAATAGCTTCTTCATCAAAATATTTTTAGGCTTCAAATTCTGATAGTCATATAATTTACTCATACTATTAAGAAGGTTTTAAAGCATAATGTACTATGTATCTTTCTAATTTTTTGTCAGCTCCTGTAAAATTTCAACTTTAAATTAAAGTGAAAATAATTAAACTATAATTAATTTTTTTTTAAATTTAAATATGAGAACTGGAAACAGAATCGTACAGCATTTGTCTTACATGCACTGCAGAATAATTTTCATAATTTTTAATATCTCATTTAGTGGTCTTAAAGGAGTCATATTCTGCGAAATATTCTTGACACTTCAATTTTTAATAAGTAAATGAAGTTTCTATCTTCTGCTATCAAATCTGATCGATTTCTGAATAGAATAGCTTAGAACAATCATCATTTTCGCAATTTTAAGCCAAACATTCTTGAGAAGCCCTGGGAAGAGAGTATCATCTTTGAGAAGATCGATGAGGTGGTCTTAAGTCGCCGGTTTTTATTGAACAGTGATATTCAAATTGTCATAAATTATTCAGTTTTAGTGACTGATTTAGTTGACTGGAGTGTAACTCTTTTTATTTAAAATATTAGCGTCTCAAGACTATTTTGTTAAATATTATTCATAGAGCAAAGGATCTAGATAAAAGCTAAACATTTCAAAATTTATTAGAACCTTAATTGACTAAAGATACATAAAATTTAATTGCTTATTTCATTTAGACTATTCAACACATGTATTTTTATTATTAAAAGTTTACAAATTAGCCGTTGGGCAATGAAGTGAAAGATTATATGTTTAAACGCGTTTGCCTTAAATAAAGCTAATTTATTGAATTAATGATGTGGCTATTGCAAAAGATCACAGAAAATACTGTCCTTCATTTATTTTTTAGAAAATAATATACTTCTTATTTATTTCATTTCATATAGACGCGCGATGAAAATTGCCTTTTTCTAGATTTATTTTACAATAAAAATTAACATATTTTTAATAGAGATTCTGTCAATGTGATGGCAACACGTTGATAAAAATTAACTTTTTTCCATGCACGCGTAACTTTCTCGTGCAGGTTAAATATTATTTTTATTTCGTGCGAAATAAATTGTTGAAAAATATGGTTAAATTATTATTTTTTAATTTAATTGAAAATAAAAACATTGGCATCATTAAAAAGATAAGTTTTGAACTTTAATTTGATATAAAAATAATTGCTTTGCAATAATAATACCAAAAGTTATTGCCAAAAAAATGCCGACATTTCGATTAGATTTTAATTAATAAAACTTCTTATTAGAAGTTTTTAAAAAATCGCTCTGAGTGCACATACCTGACTTCCAAGGTATACATGTGCTAAATTTGGTAGCTATAGGTCAGACGATCTCGCCTATAGAGCGCCAACACACACACATTGATCTTTATTGTAAGTATAGCATTATATACTTATAAAAGTCTGAATAATAATTTTTTTAATTGTAACTCACAGAGCAAAGTATGAAAAAATTTAAAATTCGTAATTTATCAGAGCATTTAATGACACAACTTGCATAAAATATAATTATTTACTTAATTTAAACCATTTTAACAATACTAAATAGTATGCATGTTTATTACTAAACATTTACAAATTAGCCTTTGGGCCCGGATTTGAATGGATATCCTGTATGAATTAACCCGTGTTTGCCTTAAATAAAGCTATGTATTGAATTAATAATTAAGTTATTGTAAACGATCATAGAAAACTTTGCCTTCATTCTTTTTTTTTTTTTTTTTTTAGAAAATATGGTATTTCTTATTTCATCTCATATAGTCATGAACTGAAAAAACTACATTTTTACGAAGTTAATTTGCAGTAATAATTAAATTATTTTTTAATCAGAGTTTTTGTAAACGTGATGGCAACATGTTCATAAAAGTTAATTGTTTGCCAAGCTCGAGCAAGTTAAATTTTATTTTTATTTTGTGTGAAATAGATTGTTGAAAAAAAATAACTAAATAAAAAAATTCATTAAAAATATATATTTAATTAAATAGTTAAGACATTAGCATCATTGAAAAGATTATTTTTAGAACTTTAATTTGATGCAGAATGAATCTTGCGCTGCAATATTTTCGGAAGTTATAGTGGAAAAATGCCAAAATTTCGATAAACTTTTAATTAATTAAAATGTTAATTAACCATTCAAAAGAATCGCTTCGAAATGCAAATTCCCAGCCTCCAAGGTATACCAAAAGGTCTGGCCTGTAGAGCGCCAACACACACACACACACACACACATTGAGTTTTATTATAAATATAGATCAATAAACTCCTTGGGAATTGGATTGTAGAGAAAAACTCTCGGTATTATATAGATATACATCTGCAGTTAAATGTAAAGCCTTTCACGAAACAATCAAAAACCTTTTTAACAATATGAATTACATGATTTTGCTTACATCCAATTGTGATATTATGATGAAAATGAAAAAAAAAAAAATGAAGGTGATATGAAAATGTTTTTACTTGCAACGTTTTTTTGTGTCTTGACTTATTTTACATTTTGTTCCGGAAACTGATAACACCAAAGAGAGAAAACATTATTTTAAAGATAAATTTTATTAATTGCCCAGAACTGGCGCTTTTAAAAGAATTCTACTGAAACTGAATTCGGGAAATTTGAAAGACGCAAGGTAATCTAAGTGTATAACAATCAGGCAAAGATCGACATCCTCCCCTACATTTTCTACAACAGACTTTTAAAAGGAAACATTTCACAAAAAATAAAATATTTCAAGCATTCTTGTTTTTAATAAAGGCTCTTGTTTTCACCTCAAAAAAAATTGGGAAAAGATATGAGAATTCGAATATTGGTGGCAGGAATTTTATTTTATATCCTAAAGGTTTTTTTTTTTTTTTTTTTTTTCTTTTGCAATTATTTATTAAAACTTAGCAAATAAATTTCGCCATACATATGAATTTTTATTACAATGATGATGATTTGCTTAATTCTAAATCATATGGAGGGAAAAATAAGAAAATGATGTAAAGGGTGAGAATATATTTTAATAAGTTTTCTGCATTAAATTTAGAAATTCGGACTTCAAAAAGTAATGAGTCGACATTACAGTTATAAGAGCGACAGATTCGCCTCGACCCTACACATGCCAGAGGGCCGCCAACACATTTTGGGGTCATAATGGGGTTACTAATACCTAAGATGCTCATATTAAAAGAAAATATATTTATGGAACACCAATGAAAAATTTCAAAAACGCTTCTGACGAGTTGTTTAAAAATGGAAGTACATTAAACAAAGAGAAATATTAAAATGAAATAATAAAATTCACCCCGAATTTGAGGAACGTTTTTAAGAATTTAACAGACTCGAACCGACTGTTACATTCAAGTGCTACCTATTCATTTGGCAATATTGAGTGGAAGGAATAACTGCGAACATAAATTATATATTCTCTGTATCTTTTGAGGAAAATGAAGCTTTTTTGTTTCAAATTGGCATACATTTAAAAGCACGTAGTTTGGAACCCAAGAATAACTTTTGGAATCTAATGGACGAAGTAATTTAGAAACAAATTATTAAATATATTATTAGTAGAAATGGAAGCAAACGAAATATCCGTCTGTCTGTCACAAAGAGAACTCAAAAACTCTTTAACCTAGACGGCTGAAATTTGATATACAGTCTTTACACAAATTACTAATTTATATCAAATTTTGAACGAAATCTGATCAGAGTATATCTATCTGTTCGAATATAAGTTAACACGATAGTTCAAAAAGAACAGAGTCAGACAGATAAAACGTCTACTTATTGTAGACACTTGTCAAATTTTGAGACAAATCCAATTACGAGTTGACTGTCTGTCTGTAGTTCCAGAAACAAGTAAAGGCAATGACTTCGATGTATCACATTTGGTATGAGACTTTGTGACTACAAGTGAAGCTACGTGTCAAATTTTTCTTTCAATCGGTTGAGAAAAAAACACAAATCCGATTTCTGAATGCTATTAACGCTTCCAAAGGATTAATCGCCAAATAACTCGCGAAGGATAACCCGACAGATTCAGAAAAAAAGTTAAATTTAGGACAAAAGTTAATATTTAATGACTATTGTTCGCCACTGCCATGGAAGGCGTTCTCTTGCATAACAAGTTTATTAGAGTAAGTGAGAAAGTTTTGGGGGAATTATTCCTTCAGGTTTGTTATTCTTTTTAGCTTGAATTCACTAAGTAAGACATATATTACTTGATAAGTTTGTCAGTTGTAAAAGTATTATTATGCGCAAAACTAAAATTGTCATGTATCCCAAAGCATTAAAATAGTAATTAATTAATTACTAGGGTTTAGAGGTCGTAAAAGATCGTGTATAAAAATTCGAAAAATGTTAGACACATACTTTTTTTTTTCCTTTATTTTTAGAAACAAATAAACGGAGCTAGAACTGCCTGCACTACTGCTCGTATAAAATTATTGTTAAAATATTGTAATACAAAAGATTCTATTCAGACCTGCACCTTTATATTTGCTTCAAATGAGAAAAATAGTTTCATTGAATAAGTTTTAAATCTCGTAACTACACGCAAAGTTATAATGATTTTAAAAAATAATGAATGCACACTATTTTTTAAGAATATTGATAAAAAATTTAATTGATTCAAAATTAAAAAAACATGGTTGTATTTTACTTCATTAATTAACTCTTAACATTCATTGTTATAATTTTGTTTAACTCCACTGAAGCGGCACTTAATTTTTTAAAAAGTCATTCGTATTATATTTATTTTCTTAGAAAACAGTAAAATAATTAATAAATTAGTGTTAAATCTGTTATTGTCAAATTGTTGATTACGAAACATTTGCATAACTTTGCTGATCCTGTGACAAGAATGGCTTTTAATTCAAACTTAATTTGATGGTCCCTTTTAGTATTAATTTAAAGCTTCAAATTCAGTTTTTTTTTTAAAGTAAATTAAAATGTGAGGCTAATTCATGTCTCAATGAAAACAAGAGTTAACAGTCACTATATACTCTAAATTTGCATGTGATTTAATTAGTGAAAATATAATTTGCAATTGCTTCAAAGAGAAAACACAATTATGAATGTGCTGTACTAATAATTGGTATGATATGAAATTAGAAAAATTCAAAATTCTATATGTTAACAAATAAAAAAAAAATAGGACTTAATTTTTTAAAAATGTATTCTCATAATTACATATATTAAAATTTGTATGAAATGTTTGTATAATTTTAATACAACATTAAAAAAAAATTACATATACTCATTTATTTAGTAATTTTTTTTTCCACACTTAGGATGAAAAATCCTATTACCAAATGTAAAACATACAAAAAAAAATTATACATAGCAAAAGTAGTGGTAGTAGTAATGATGGAAATAATCTGCATTGCATACAGACAACATTTTTTATGAGAAATTTCAAAAAGGTGCAAGCATACATTTATCATACAAGTTTGCAAATTCTGTCATTGATTAATTTTAGAAAATCAAGGGAAAAAATGCAACCATTTAACTCATTCATTTTTAAACTACTATATGTCTTTCTCTCAAAACACACAATAAATATGATAATGGCGTAGTAGCCAAATAATTAATCATTTCACTAAGTAGCTAGTATTTGAAATAAAAATTCAATCAATCACATATAAAAAAATAAAGTCAAAATTTAATTGTGGAAAATGACTCATTAAAAGTACACATAAATAAGTCTTTATGGCTTGATATGATGATGATCTTTTAAGAATCATTAAATAGAAATCTTTAGTTAAAAAAAAAATAAGTTTTAACTTTAAAAAAGTATCAGATGTAATACATTTTAAACATTTATTTTATCATATATATAATTTTTCTGCTCTCACTATGAATCACCCAATCTCATATAGAATAAAATGACAAGTAATTTTAAACATGCAATCCCACTCAACATCAAGCATTTTTTGAAAACATTTTTAATTGCAACTGAAAAAAAGCATATTCTTTAAATTTTCTCATAAAAAATTCTGTCATAAAAACAGTTTCACCATACTTAAATAACGTTCACATTTCAGCAAATACAATTTAAAAATCTTAAAGAAATGAAAAGCAACTAAATTGCATATCTTAATAAATGGTTTTATCTAGCAGAATGCAAGATGCATTAAATTCCTGGCTTTTATGTGGGATTTATTTATACAACTGAAGATAATCTTTTTTTTTAATGCCATGTTTACCACACTGCATAAAAACCACAAATAATCATTTGATAATTTCATCTACCACCAATGACATAATTTAATATTATAGAAATAGTTGCACAATACATTTGTCACTAAGATAAGTAAACTTCAAAAAATATGTGGGCAAAATATTTCAGGTGAATAAAGTAAGCTCTCAATGTACCTTATATGCTTAGTAATTTTTAAAAAGTGATGTGGAGGAAATTAAAGAAAGATAGTTTGTATATAAAGATAATTAGAAATATATCTAATCTTATGCCTGCTTACCAGACATGAACAGCTTCACAAATAGAAATGTATGATAAGTTGTACACAGTTCAAAAGATTTGAAAATTGTGGCAGCCAAGTTTGAGACACAGACTGCAATGCTTGCATACATAATACTTACAAATTCATCTTACTGAAAATATAGCAATTAATTGTAAAACATATATATTTATATAATTTTGTGATGCATGCTAAAAGTAAAGGTTAAAAGAAGTAATAAAATAGATAAAGCAAATAATGTGTTAATTAATTACATAGATTCACAAAACTAGAACATTTAAAAATAACTGGATATAGATTCAAAATATTCCAATCCATACTAATAATTTAAAATTAATTAAAAACTGGTTTAAAACATTTTTTGAATACACACTATAATAATATTTAAAAATAATTAAAAACAGATTCAAGATTTTTTACCAAATCCAAACAACAGTCTCATTTGACAATGACTAACAACATATTATAATGTTTTAAATACACATTAAAATATATTATAATTTTGCAAATAGCATTAAAATTATATTTATAAATTACAGAAAAAATACTTATAATGATTCAAACTGCTATTATGAAATCATTAGGGCTTTTGACATTGGATTTGATACATTAATAAAAAATAAATAGTAAAGATTGCTGGATAGCTATGATGTTACTTTTTTTCTTTTTTTACTGGCTTACTTTATCAATTTTCTCACATAAGAGATTTACAGTTATTGCTTTAGATTCATTAGTGGAGGTAGATTAGAATATTTCTGTGTAGAATTGCACAGTAATATTCTTAAATGACTTTTTTTCTTGAAATAAAAAAGCATCTCTGCTGCTCGAGATTTTTATTGACTGAAGCATGAAAATATATTTTGTTTCATGCATCCTTCCTAGATGCATACTTGTATGCATTCCAGAATGAATTCATTAGCAATAAGCCTATAATGTACAACAATTCAAATAAGAGGCAGAAAAATACTTCCCATAACCTGCTGTTACATTAACATTTGATAAAACATTCTCAACATTTTACAGAAGTATTTTAAATGTTGCACTATCTTTTTCAGTTAAAAGAGTTCTCAGCATCTTATATACTAAGGCTTGATTTTGCATACCTTTTATTTTGTTAAGATACCCAGTTAAGATTCCCAGTTTGTACCACCCAGTTAAAACATGCCAAGTATTAAAAAAGATAATAATTTCGTACATCTTTCTTTATCATGTATTGAAAAAAAGATGTCCCATATCAGACATAAAAATATTTGGTTTTATGCCTTCTATCTTTTCTTTAATTTTGGACAAAAAACAATGTAATCATACCTTCACCAGTTAAATTTGAATTACAATATACTACTAAAAAACCTACTTTTGCATCATCAGTAACTAATAAAGTCAACAGTTTAAAACTATAGCTATTCAAGTTGTGTGCTAGTGCAATTACCCTCAGTATATCTGTGTCAAATCTGCAATACGAGATTTTTGACAAACAGTAATTGTAAAAGAAATGACAAAAATTTCACAAATTTCTGTGTCAAATAAATCTAAACTTCTGTCATCTAAAAATCTAAACTGTCATCTATAAATCTAAACTGTCATCAATAAATATAATACACAACTGACCAGCCTGCTAATTAAAGATGATAATTTCGAAAGCTTCTCTATTGCATTTTTGCATTGCAACAGGCAACATGAAACAGTTTTCATATATTTTTTTCAAAAAGTAAAAGTTTGGATTGGAAATATAAAAGTTAATGCCTTTATATCTGATTATTTTAAAGCCTTCTTTAATGTTTGATGTGCTATTTTACAATAAATCTAAACTTCTACACTTTGCGTGACTGGCATGTAATAGAGCACAAAAGGAAAGTTTAACATCTGGAACAATTAAAATAATAAATGAAAAAATACCTGACATTTTTAATAGATTATACGAGCTGATTAATTAAACTGATGAGGCCACATTCAAAACTTCATTAAATATATGTCAATCTAAAATCTTTTCAGATGATGACACATATAATATTGGTTATTTCAAAAATAACTTTTGTAACAGAACAAAGCAGTGGGCAGCTTGCTATCGTATTGATGACAAAATCAACATTCATATGACTGTGGAAAAATGGCACAAAGACTTGATATACAATAGCGATCTATAAGGGAAATGTGGTGGACGAATAGATAAAGCTATATACAATTTAGTTTAAAATCTAAGGTTCAAATTATTAAATAGATTGGCCTCTATTCAAAGAGGAAAACTAACAAACAAAAAATATACAACACATAAATTAATTCGAAACACTTCATACTTTACTGTGGATGGTCAAGATACTGCCAATTTGTTTATCCTTCGGATCGCCAAATCTTACTACTGCTAATCTCCGCACGGTTCTCTCTGGTAAACCATGCGTGAAAGGTATGTGCAATAACGTATTTTTTACAGCGTACTGGTGAATTTTTACGGATGTTTCACGACGCAGTACGGAATAGCTAAATGATTTTTACCTTAGAAATGATTTTCACTTTTGTTTCAAAAACTAACTCTCGGCCTAGGTGGCAATTTAAGAAATAATGTATGGAAATATAAATTAATGAATTAAAATGAACCAAGAGGAGGGGCATTTCTCATTCACGATTTACTTATAACTAATGCTTTCTTTTCATGCAATTTCGAGTGAAAGTATGAAATTATTGAATGAATAATGAAGATAAATTGATAATTGAAAAATATAAAAAAAGGTTATGTACGAAATTATATTGATAATTAATGAAATAGGTGCTTAAAAGATATCAAATTGAAAGTAAGAGATAAAAAAAAATATTACTTACTCTTTATTTTCATTTATTAATTTTAATTGTGAATTTCTTTCCCTGAACTGTAAATTTTTTTTCTAGGAATCATCAAATAATTGATATAATTCTACGCTTCTTTGAACACAATACTGTAATCTTACTAATTAACAGAAGCTATAGTAATTTCGCGTTACATAATAGCTTCGCTAACATAACTAATATTCATCTAAAAAATATTTGTTGGATAGGAATTATTTCCAACGAAACTAAAGAAATATTCCGTAAAAAAATTTCTAAATTTAAAGAGTTTTTTTTTAAGTCAATTATTTTGTAATTCTGTATTGAAAAATAAGGCAATCCTTAGAATATCTTTCCATTCCATTCGCATCAACAGATCTTGGACAGATTCTTAACAGAAGATAATAAAGTATACAATTTATCTAAAAAAAATAATAATCAGTACTGAAAATGCACTGTACAATTGATAAATTTATAATTTTTCTCTCTCGCTCCACTTCTATTGTTATATGAGGACATCACACAGCATTCAAAATACTTTCTTCCGATCCAGAAAAGAAATAATAAATTGATCAGATAAAGATTATTTTCTTTCCCTGACCAGATGAAAGATCTATTCTATGTAGGAAAAAAGGTTGGGAAGTATAATTTTCAGAAGATTCTTCTAAAAAACCAAATTTAATAATTTCCCCATACACTTTTACTTCTCTGCTCGCCACCCGGTAATTATAAAAGGCCAGCAGTCTGAAACTGCAATGAATAGTAGTCAGAGTCGTAGACAAGTAACGAGTTGTCGAGAGGATAGCGAAGCAACGGCGGAATAGTCCAACGTTGTGTGGAGTTGAAGCGAGTGCTGAACTGAGCCGTGTGCCGAGTCCTGGCGTTTACTGTAGAAGCAGCGTCGTGTCATGTGTGGACTAGCCAGTCGTGTAGTAGTGAGTCGGCAGTTGGATACAGCTAAACCGAGGAGACAGTGGAGAATTACACCGTTTGGAGAAACAGTAGAGTAGAGCTCGGAAGGTCCTCTCTCCTGCTGAATTCTGTTTGGCAGCTTTGTTTGCTGTGGTCGATTACATGTGGGCTACTATTTGCTGTAGTGTTCTGCTGTGTACTCACCTGCGTTCGTCTCAGCTGTGTATGCTTGTCATCGCCGTGTATTCGTCTCTTCGTGTGTAATAAACGTTGTCGGGGTTTTCTACTGAGATCTGCTGATTGTTTTCACACCATACACCCTAAATATATGTTTTACTACGTTAGTTAGTAAAACATATATTTTTTTCTTCACAATAAGAAGACGTTACAAGTAAGAAAGTAGTTCTTAGAAGAACAAAAAAACAAGATGATGCCTCTCAAACTGAAGGTAATTATAACTAAAATGTTTGCTTCCTTGCCGCAGCATCCTCCTCATCTTGGTCAACCTCCAGAGGTATGACCAGTTGAATTGGATAGGTCCTTTTCCAACATCATCCCTACCACGCTGCTCGTGGGGCAATAAACTTCCACTTTATGCTATTATGAGCATAGAATTTCTGGACTTTCGCTGAAGTCAATGCATTCCAAAGGAAAATGAGTTCCTTGTTTGCGACATAAAAGGTGGTGACGTTGTCACTGTATAGAGTATGTGGAAATCCTCCTCTACTGACAAATCTTTGTAAGGCCAAAAGAAACTTGTTAACAGAAAGGTCAGAAACAAGTTCGATATGCAAGGCTGTAGTAGTAGAACATGTAAATGCCGTGATGTAAGCATCATGATATAGATTGATATAAAATGAAGTTAACCCCTTACGCAAATGCGACATGTATGAAAAGAAGTTAAGCTAAAGGGCCCAATTTTTGCGATTTTAAATACTTACAGATTTCGAGTAATAAGAAACATTCGGAGACTTCTTTGGATAAGAGACAAAAAAAAAAGTGTTTGTTTTTAATATTACCCAGTTGCCTTTAATAAATGTTAGAATACGCAAAATTGTTTTAAAAAATCATTATTTTCTAACAAAACTTTCATTTAACACCTTCAAATAAGAAACTCCTTCACAAGGAATGAATGTGAAATACTCTGTATAAAGAAAAACATTCTAATGGTATTTATATTGAATTAATAAAATTTTGATTGAAGAAACTGCTTTTATATGATGAATAAAATCAATATACGAAATGAAACTTAGAAATATATGCATTTTGATAAATTTCAACCTTTGGAAATTTTTTAATTATTTTTTTCAATGAAAACAGTTTTAGAGTAATTTATAAATTCTATCTAAAACCAATATGCAAATAAATAAAATAAAATAAAAATAAATAAATAAACTGAAATCTGTTATCGCAAATTTCAAGTTATCATGTGAGAACATCATCTTTTTTTTAAATCAGATAAAGTCCCTCCTTCACAAACACGCTCTTTTAGAAATGCCCACAACCAGAAATCGAAACGACATAAGTCGAGTGAACGAGGAGGGTATGCCTCTAGAAAACCTCCGGATATTACGTGATTTTCGCCAAAGAGTAGCACGAAGCAGCTCTATAACTTTTCGCCCGATGTGGGTAGTTGCTGAATGAAGACAGTATTCTGTAAACTTGTTATTCCTCTAAGCAGGAACGGCTTACTGTCACTGTACCGAGCACTCGTGACAGAGCATGTTTTAGAACCTTGAGGGGTGAGAGTTCAAAGAAAAAACATCCAATGATAAAATCAGCAGTAAGTCTACACCATGCAGTCACATTATCAGTTGTTGTTGGTGCGGGTCATCAGGAGGTATAGCACCCTATATCTGATAATTTTGACTATTCACAGCTCCATCTAAAGAAAAGTGCTCCTCACTTGACTATAAAATTTTGCAAAGGCCACGTGTCATCAACTTCCATTTTCGCCAAAAATTGGCAAGCAAATTCGTTGCGCGCTTGGTGGCAGCATTTACACCGCGTGGATCTTATACGAATACCATTTTAAAATGGATCGAAGAATTTTTCGCATTGTAAACCACGTATTTGTCAATTCACGTGATACAAATCGAACACTTGCTAAAGAATAGCTAGAACTGGAGGCTTTTTTAATCACAGCAGCAGTTTCATGCGTAACCGGTTTCCGTCTTCTTCCTGGCAATACATCCAAGTTTCCAATCTCTTCAGTTTTCATAATCATCTTCATCAAACCATTCTTCCTTTTCGCAATTCCTTTAAACAACGATATTCACGCAGTGCGGATAAGCTATTGCTGCCGTTTTGATAAAACAGTTTTACCAGTAAAACTCGATCTTTCCTCTGTAAGAGCATGATTAGCAAAGACAAAGGCATGCAGAATGATTTTCGAGCTCTGACTGCAAATTTCTTTATAGATTTTACTAATTTAAATAAGGAATTATTAAAAA